>JZLH01S0605453.1:3659-18384 GCA_001188425.1 Eucidaris tribuloides | reverse complement strand
ATGGTGCATACATTTGGGGTTAAAAACATGTACCTGGAAATAGTAACGTGTCAAGTTTCATCCACCTTACAGGAAAAACAAACGACAACAACAAATAAATTGTTCTTGTGTGACCTATACGAGGTTTAAACCTCACTGTAGATACGCGCGCGTGTATGGGAAAGGCGTCTTCTTTGCATGGATGAATACTAACATTGTGTAAATAGGAGCATAGGAGCTAGAAACTCAGTTTCAGTGGAATTACAGTGCCCGTTAGATTTTGGTTTGAATCATTGTGTCATAGAAACAAAAAATTCCAGCATACAAAATACATTAAACGACATTTTTTTGCGCATTTTCAAATTCTAGAAAATTACTGATTTCCAAATTTCACAGACACGTCCTTCATCGATAACCTAAGGGCACCAGTGATGTTTTGCTGTGCTGACGGAGCGATGCAAATGAAATTCCCTGTCTTTAATGTATTTGTCAGTGTTTAAGTGTGTGTTTGCCTTTCACGCAGTTGCAAACATTCACCGAGCGTCACATATCGTGTGACGATTCAATTTTTCCTCTTCTTCTCCTAATTTACTAACTCGGCCGGCGGAAAGTAGGTCGACCCAAACTTCACACACAGTTCATCTTTGGTTCATCCTATAATGAACCACCTACTGGTCATGCCATATAAACAGATCACTCCACCGCCCGTCCTGATTTCATCGCCGCCTCAAATACAGAGTACTCGTTGTGACCCTTTTTCGAAAAGAGCTGTTCACACATCGACGCTAAAGCCCCATCCTCGCGGACAGATGATCATCATTCGCGAAACATCTTGCCATTCTGGTGCGGTCAACCTAATGAGGCCAGCTTGTATGCAGATTAAGGGGATGACGCGCGGACGCAAAACAGTTGCAGTGTTAACGGACCCACAATGACCACCATAAGGACCACCATAAGGACATGTGCGTGAAAATCAATCATTTGAATACTGATCAAATCAAGGACAGATATATATGGTGAATTTGTTGTTTTCAGTTTCTTTGGGGGTCCTCTCCCCCACCCCCTTCCTATAAAAAGATATAGAACCATCTCAAAGTGTGTATAGCGTCGTATCGACCCATATAACTACCGTTCTATAGGTATTTCGGTTGATGACAACACGAAAAGAAGGTTGACTTTGCGGAAAATTGCTTGTTTTATTTGTACAAGGGATTCGATATACATTGGTAGCATTAAAGAGCGCAAGTTGGCTTCTGTTGGTCGTTGGAAAAGAAACTGGTGTTTGTAAAGACCATGATGACAGACCGATGTAAACACGTGTAAGGATTAGTGCAACATCTTCAAGTACAAGTCCTTGTAGTACCCTTGACGGAAAGCAAACAAGAAAAGAATAAGTCAAAGATTTTTAAAGCATTCCAAACCTCGGAGGAAATTCAGCGTTGAATGCAGGAATAGAGTTAAAGCTTCGTGTCTGCGCAATAAGAATGATTTATCACCGTCATGTTTATCATATTCATGTAAATCTGCAATGGATCGCCACCACTGGCAATAAGGCCAACTGTCGCATTTGCTGTTGCTTTAACTACAACGCTCTCTGCCGACCACAAAGTCATCAATACGTATCACATGGGCATCGAATTTCATCACTATACCCCACCATCAAAATCATCATCATCTATATCATCATCATATCATCAATCACGAAGCCTTAACATCACAAGCTCACACATCACATACCATTATCGACCACATCGTCAGATTCCATTACATCAACATCAACCATACATCACACATCTACATCACCTATACATCACCATACCATCACCATACAATTCAATTCAAATCGACAATACCATCACATCACCATCACCTACCATTCACCAACACATACATACCATCACTCATCACATCACCACCATCACATCACGCATCACGATCAATCACAAAATCACATCACCATCACCATCAATCAATCACCATCACCATACCATCTCATCACCAGCATCACTCATCAATCACCTACACCATATCATCACCACACATCACCATCACTATACATCAGATCATATTTTATCACTCCCTCCACGATCACCACAACCATGACCATCACCATTCACGAATCAATAACCAATACACACCACCACCAATACATCACAATCACATCCACCTATCACATGTCACCATCACCATCACCATCACATCACCATCTACATCACATCACATCACCATCACATATAATCTCCACACCAATCACATCTACATCACCACCACGATCACACACATACTTATCCCATCACCATTCACCATTTTCATCACCAACCTCCACTATCAACAACACATTCACTCACACACGACGCATACATCACATCACCACCTACACCACACACCAACATCACATCACCATCACATCACCATCGACATACATCACTTCACCACTGATACCATCACACTACCGGGACATCCACATCACTCTGCACACCAATACTATATAAACACATATGCATCATCTTCATCATATCTATCATCATCATCATCATCATCATCATCATCATCATCATCATCATCATCATCACCATTATTACCACCACCGCAATCATCACTTTCTCCTTTCCCTTCTTCCTTCTTCTTCTCGGATTATCAGTGCCAATATCCCGTCCTCCTTTTCCTCCTCCTCCTCCTCCTTCCCCCTCATCATCTCCGCCGTCATCATCATTCTCATTCTCATCAGTATTATAACACAACCACCTTTCCCGTTCTTCGTGCTTTTGAAGCACCAACCAGGCAGCATTCTCATAACAAAATAACAACAGTCACACTGTTTCTTTCTCTCAAGATAGTGCAAAACACCAGTACAAGTATCCAGTAAAATAGATCGTTTATTTTGAACGACTTGCCAGCTAATATTTACAGTTTATCGAGCAATTGATGAATCAAATTAGTATATACATCAGCTCAAGGTTTAGAATGCTCACATGTCTGACATTCGTTTGACATTGGACATTGGGGTAAAAGTACTACGTACAGTCGGGGGGGGGGGGTAAGGGGCCTCTTGGAGGTAATTACGTTGAAACGAGGACAATATATCACAGTAGAAAACGAAGAGAAGCAATAACATGTGCTCGATCTCCAAACGACAGGAATAAAGAGAGGAATTTTAAGTCAATCTCATGTACAAACACGCTTCTCTATATAAATCATTCATCACGGTAAGATGCCAGACTCTTTCCAATTCCCTTGAGCAGGGAAGAAAATTGTCAAATTTTGCCATATGTCCCGAAATAGTTTTGCTCGTACCGTGAAGCTGTTACAAGTTCCACATTTGCACTGAGGGAGGGTACTGGGAAGATGGACCTGTCCATGGCTGTTCAGATTATATCATACAAACTAATCTGAGATGGATTAGTGTTGAGGCGACCAAAACAAACATGACCATTTCTTAATCTCAGTACTGATCCTGCTAGTACAATTTTAATTAGGTTTTAACCCGAGTTTACGCAGTAAATAACCGTAATCTTTGCGTTACACATTGTTGTGAGACGACAGATAAAAATCGCCTAATTTTGAACTTGTTCAAACAAGAAATGAAACTAACAAAGACATGATACGTTTAAATGAAACTAGGCGTCTAAACGGCCAGATGTTATTACAAATTTTAAATGGAATGTTGGTGAAACTCGGACAATTATTATGTGGTTAGTCTAAAATTTAAAGTACTTTTCTTTGGACTTTAAATTAGCCTAACATATTATCCGAATTATCTAAGACCACAAGTAACCAATTACACCAGTACTCTTCAAGAATCGTAAAATCATTGTACTATTTCTCGTACTTTTGTGTGGATAAGTTTTACATGGAATGTTACGTTTACGCATTGGAAAATATATAATTTTTACTCACACGGAAATACGCTTGCAAAATATCACAAAAATATATGGTTTCTTGACAATATTTACAAGTTAAAACAAGACACCGATGGCATAGATATTTTTTTTTAAAGTTTTGCTGTTTTGGCAAGACATATTTCGGCAAGTTGAAGGCACCAAGATAACTTGTACTGTACATGATTTTTTTTATCCTGTAGCACTAAACTTTAGTAGCGTGGAATGATGTGAAACACTTTACAACAATGTATACCTTGACTGCGCAATCGCAATTTGTGCTAAAAATATGATATTTCGCTTCTTTCAAACGGCGAAGAATACACGACGGATTAATAATGTACTTATGTTTGACAAATACGTCCACACACACGCACACACACAGACAGACAGGCATACATACACACACACACACACACACACACACACACACACACACACACACACACACACACACACACACACACACACACACACACACACACACACTACACACACACACACACACACACACACACACACACACACACACACACACACACACACACACACACACACACACACACACACACACACACACACACACACACACACACACACACATACATATTCTAACACACTCGCATACTTTACATCTAGTTTGTCACTACCTAGTTTCTGCATAGATTTAAACGCCTTTTAAAGGTAATATCTTACAGCTGCACAAAATGACATTCAAAATCAAGCAGAAGTCGAGTCTTTAAAGCTCAGACAGAGAGATTTCGGTCAATATGGAATAAACAGATATATGACCATTGTCCGTGCGTACGCCGAGATGTCTTATTATCGATAGGTTCTTCAAAGTTGATGTGATTGCATTTCCGTATGCTTGCTTGGGCCTCCTGTTTATTGCGTTGGTTTTGTGTCCCCCGTGTGAATTTGTTGCTCGTTGCCTGTAAGCGTGGAGGGCGTGCGAGGCGTGCGGGCGGCACGTGGCCGCTCTCACATCAAGGTTTGCCAAGAATGAATCGCGACATTCTTACTCGCTGTTCCCACTGCAACGTCATCACCAATCGAGGCAGTGGTTGGCTTCGGCTGTAATGACGGGGTGGTTCCGTCGGCACGCAATAGGCACGCGCCGCGGAGGTTGAAATGACTGCTGGTTGACGGATGGGTGACCGTGGGGCAAGGGTTAGGGTCAGTACGGGATCACCGACGGGATAGCTATACAGGGCAGCACGCGAGTCGAATCAATTTGGAGAGAAACATACGAGCTTTCAACTTGGTGTATAGCCGAGTAAGTCGTAGCGAGGCAGTCCTGCACTTCATTGTTCAATCAGACTCATTCAGTCGAATTTCTGACGACTTACTGCGGGACGTAGAACCGCATTGCCAACTCCGCCATGTCCCTCTGCATCTGCTCATTCTCTCTCTGTTCCCGTTCCATCGTGCGCCGAAGTTTGGTGCGACGATTTTGGAACCAGATTTTGACTTGGCGTTCTGTGAGTTCCAGGACTTTGGACAGCCATGCACGCCGTTCCCGGCACGGGTACATACTCCGTTTAAATTCATCCTCCAAATGAATTAATTGAAGTTTAGAGTAAGGCCGCCTTTTTGCCCGACAGGAGTCACCGTCCCGGTCCTTTACGAGGCCATCTAAAAATCAATGAAAAACACAGATTCGAAGGAAATTAATTAATTCACTAAGTAATTAATATTAAATTCTGCCAATATCAACACAAGCGAATAAATCTGTTCCACTAACTGGTCGAAACAAAGAAAAAGTGAGCCAGACGATCTTTTAAAAGTAAAACACACCTGACACATAAATACAAACAGACAGACACACAGAAACACACAGAAACACACAGACACACACAGACACACACAGGCACACACACACATACGTACATAGACACGTACAGACACACATATACAAACACACAGACACGCACATGCATATAGACATACAGACACAAAGAAAGCAGAAGAAGAACCATACACACAGACATACAGACACATAGAAACCTACTGCAAAAATATATAGCTCCAAATACGCACATATACACATACATACATACATACATACATACATACATACATACATACGTACATACATACATACATTCGTCCGCAAGTCTACAGGAAACAGTTACTTTCAATTTCTCATCTCCGTTTTGCGGCTTTTCACGTCGTTGACGGGGGTTAATTATGTCAAAAGTCATGGGGGCGAACGTCGTTCCTTTTTAGTTTTGATTGGTCCCTCAAATATTTTCCCAACGCACTCATTCGTCACGCCGTGGTTTCGGATTGATGTCGTGATAAATGGTCCATTGACTCGTTATAATCAGAACACAGCATATGCATGCAACCTAATTCCTCTCCAAGGGTGTAAAGACCCCATGAATATATATATATAAAAAAAGAACATTCTCGTAAATGTTCTCATGTAGCAATTATAAGATGAGCACACCCTGGCTTGATAAACAGAAAATGGACTTTCATGACATACACTAAAAAAAAAACTTTATCTTTCTAAAGATGAAAACAAAAATCAGTATCAAATAAATCTCCCAATAATTTTGATGAAAACATAATCTTACAATATTTCCGGAAAGTCTGTTGATGCACAACACTCACGCCAATAATTAGTTTGAAATAGGTCGACAAAGCATCCAACCAACAAATCAAACACAACCACCACAAACAAAATAATGATAATAATAATAATGATAATAAAAACCACATTGATAACGAATACCAGTCCCAGATAAAACGTCGTTCAAATATGAATTATGACTGCTATTCCATGAATCAGTTTCCACTTCGGAGGAATACATACTTGTTCAATCTAAATATTATTTGCCACCCCCACCACAAATTTTTGCAAAATTTACAACAGCACATCTTGTTTTCACTTTCTTCCTCTTTCTTTTCCTCCCTCGCTCTATCAGCGCCCACTACCATCCCCAAAGTATTTTATCCATACCTCGGGGATAAAATGTGTGGTCTCAAATCGAAACCAGAATAGTAAAACATGTATTTGAAATTGATTATTGGTGTTAAACGTCTTGGGCATTGTACTTTTCAATGGGGTGTACAACACTTAAACACATACGGCCATATTACGGTAATAAAAACACATTGAGTGGGTACATATGGCATCGCTTTGGACGATCTGTATTTGCTTCAATCATTGCCATTAACGCGGGGGAAAAATTACGACAAAAGTAATGGAAATCAACATGACCTGAGCGAAGACCCGAATATATCCCCCTATTGAAGCAAATTGCTGCGGCGCTGATTCCATTATATATTTCGTAGCTGCAGGTTTAGGACTAGCTTCCCGTAGGGACCTCTTTCTCCCCGAGCTGAAGTTTGGGTTGGATTGTCGGGCTAATGCAGCTCACGAGAGTGGCTTACGGCCGCTAGTTGATACCCCGTCCCACACGTACTGTACATTATTGTTGGTCGTCCGCCAGACGCGTGCCAATTGCATATCACCGTCTCATTAGCGTTCCGGTGACCGCCGGGCGCTTCTGAGAAGGAAACTCCATCGACAACCGAAACAAAGCGGTTTTCGCCCTCGAGAAAGAACCATCCCCAACGACAAAGTTATTTAACACGTTTTCTTGTACTTGAAGATGAGCTAACGTAATATCGAAGCAATTTAAAAAAACGGTACCCACAAAGTTTATTTCCATTTCACTGAGTCAAAATTCAGATTAATTAAATTATGTAAATAATGATATTTTAATCAATTAATCTCTTTTTTACGATATGTACACAACTACCCATTATTCCAAGCACGTAAATATATGTATATTTCCAAAAAACATACGAAAATATGCTGGTGAAAATTGAATAAAATAAAATATCAGCGCAGCGAGTTTTAAAATAATAAAGTATGTTGCACCGAAAATGTGCTCATAATGGAATGGAGCGAAATGACAAAAAGCTCTCTTTTACCTGATTTTTCTGGAGTTGATTCATTTGACGAACTGGTATACGCCCGCGTACTGGCCGTTTCTGATGACGGTGAGAGGTCATCTCTGACTTTCCGACGATCGCACGACATCGGGGTCTCGGGCAACGAACTATGTAACGCAGATGGAGTCGAATGGCCCGGCGAACATCGATGAAAAGAACTTGGTGACGAGATGGTTTGAGATGGTGACATGAACGATGACGAACAAGTGGTTGGCGGAGTTGCCAGGGGGTTGTAGAGCGGTTGATAGGGGTAGGGCCGCGGTCCTACGGTGCCGCGATCGGCGGCATAAATGCCGGCAGAATTGGTGTACCAACTTCCCGGGCTCGGCCGCTCAAAGATATCGTAGTCGGGAGAGGGGATGAGCGATGTGGGATCCACAGAATCACGGTAAACATCGCGGTAACATCTAGGCTCACCAGAGGCACACTGCTGCATATCCATGGCTTTTGGCGACTTCAATTCGACGCTACTCGTTCGGCGACTGTTCACGGACTGCTAGCTGCACTCTGGCGCGACGGAGTTATACTTTTGAGTTTGGTTGGATACGCGTAAACACTACTAGTTGCTAGCACCCACCAATCAATCATTACTCACTTCAGCTGAAGGGGATAGTATAAAAAATCTAATGACAATTTAAATCAGTTGCTCGGACATGCCGGATTTTGGGGGTCTGAATTACCGTACGTTCCCGGCCCAGAACATAAGTAGTTCAAGACATGAAAGACACGAATGTGACGAATCGGTTGTTGACAATCTTGGATAAAATAATTCGACATTTTCATAAAATTACAGAAAAATTTTGACACGAAACTGAAGAAATGTTGTTCATCTTTTACCAAACATGCTTATTTCGAAAAGTACCGATTTTGAATTCATCATGTATTCCTTACATAAGTAGCTACCTGCTTTCTGCGTCGTTCCAAAATGATGGTTAACACCTAGTTATATCTAGACCACGCAACAGTATGATTATTATATTTTTCATCCTAAGATGATCCCTGAAAGTTAAAAAATTGCACATCTGCCGTTCCCAGAACACAAGGCTGAGCATAGAGCGGGACATTTAAACCCAACTTCACCATAGTAATAGTAGTCCCCGCCCTAACTTCCATCCCCATGCATTATCGTTTCAGAATGGTTCATGCATGAACTGTGATTGCTTTCAGACAAATTTCTGAAAAGTGTTGGTATTTAAGACAAAAATCACAAAAATCCCGACAAAAATAAAAATTCTACTCCCCGAAAAGGAGAAAACTCTACCAAAAGGCCTCACTTGTGCCAAATTTGACCAGTGTCGGCATGGGGTGCCGAATACGCAAGGTGTCTTTCTAGCCCGGTGTATCGGGTTCTAGTGTAGTCATATTGGTGTGGCAATGCGCCTAGAAAGTGTATATTGTATTTTTCACACAAATATATTCTTCAAAGGAAAATTTTACTCGATTAGAATTGTTTTTCGTTTGTGAATTTACTACAAAATCAGTCATCATCAACTTCCGAACTCTGACACTGCCGTCTAATCACGGCACAAGTAGAATGCATGTAGTTACAGGGATGTTTGTGGCGTTTTATTGTGTCATTTGGACAGATTTTTTGTGTTATATTGTTAAAATATGTTTTTACGATTATCTTGAATATTTTTTTGACTAAAATAATCTTGAATTCTGCAAATATTCGACTCCTGTTCATCAAAATACGCGCTGCCGAGAACAGGTGAAATGCATCCCCCTGCAGCCTTCACTCGCAACACTAGGGCGCGCCCCTCATTTCATGGATGTGAGGGTCACAAGTTCAACTTTCATAGGTTAGTGTGTTGCCTAAATGAACCCTGAATATCTCCGTTTAACATTCGAAACATAAAGTTGACAATTAAACATCGTCGAAAACAGATAATCATGACATTCCAACTCATACCACCCTTTTAAAAGTACCCAGAGCAACCCTGGTATCGAGATTTAGGTAGTGCCATAAGTTGAGTAATGAAGCACAAACAAACAGTCCGAAACTTTTCAGTCTCGTTCAGCATTATTTGAAATCAGCTCAACTAAAATCCCCTTAGAAAAAATATTTTGAATTTTTTTCAATTTAAATTTTTGATCTGATGTTTAAACATTATTTTTAACATTATCAATGGTATATTTATCAAAGTTGATTATTAATTAATTAATTATTATATAATCACCATGTTTACGTATCTATGCAGCATATCGAGGCCATTGGACCATGTATTAAAGTATAGAAATTTCCAACAAAGCGGCAGTCTGGAGCAGGTTGTCGGAAAAGTGTTGTGGATGTGTCACAAATTTTGCGAATTTTTGCGGAAATTTCTACAATTACTCGCTGCTTAGGAAACATAACTGTTGTTTGTGTACCCTAGAAGGTATGTTGCCTGGTAACTACTCATGTGGAGTCATATTAACAGCGATTTGTCTGCATCATTCAGGTAGACACTGCTGCGTCGTTTTCAAGCCGAACCTACCGGCGGCGGCGACGCGTCGACATGGGTGCAGTTCAGGAGTTGGTATCGTGTGTTGGTCTGTACGCTCTCCATGTGTATTGGCAACTTCTTTGCTAGTACATTGACCCTATACTCTTTACTTTGAGCACGCCCTCAAATGCTCATATAGCTCTCTTCGTAGCTGCAAGTGAGAGTCACAATTTGCCAGAAATGTTTTGGTAAGTTTGAACGATTTGAAAATATTAATAATTTACTTTAGGATCATTCATGAGGAGTTCATTTTCCATTGCCAGGCAATAGCCAATTTAAACTTGTCTTGAACAATATCTAACGTTAGACACTAGTTTGTGGCCTGAGATAGATCTAATTGTGTTACCCAATCATGCAAGTCTTCAGTTATTATTATTTTCAAAGTTTCCACCACCTGTAGCCTAGGTATATCTGAATCACTGGTGAACATTCATTCTCTTTTGCCAGGACATGGAATGATCAGAGTGAGGATATTATTAACCTGAGTTTGGATCTAGACTAATTCAATTTTGATGTGGAATTGTTCAAACCTGAGGACATGGATGAGCTTGACTGAGAGGTGAGGCTACATTTTTTCTATTAGTATTGTGTGATTTATTTTTTTACATCTGTGTATGTGTTGTGACATATATTTTTTTACTTGATATGGTTTTAAAAATGTAGTGAACATATTTCAAATCCTGACGTGTGCACCAAACGTACTGTGAATGAAAAGTGAGCATTAGACTACATGATGCCTGGAATCTGGATGCCTGTAAAGTTTTGGTCAACCAAAACAGAACAGAACTCTGCAGTTATTCATGGTGAAGTGATCTATATGTTGTGTGCTCCCAGTTTATTTTCAAATATTTTTTCAGTAAAATAGTTATCAGTTTTCATAATCAGTTATGTTGAAAGGAATTATGTAAAAGCGTCCAGACTAAATAAGATACATCCTCCCACAATATCCCCTTCCAGCGGTACATATCCTGTCCCCCCCCCCGCCAACCCCCCGCCCCGCCCGGTCATTATGAAATTTAACAATATTTTCTAGATTGATTATGTTGATCATCCTTTCCCCTTTCCCAACCTCCCCCCCCCTCCCAGCTTGTAAAAAAAAAAAAACTCAAAATATTGATGTATGCATATTGTGAGGGGCCCCCCCCCAGTCATTATGAAATTTAACAATATTTGTCTAGATTTCATCATGTTGATAATCCTTTCCCTTTCCCCACCTCCCCCCTCCCCAGCTGAAAAAAAAAATCAAATATTGATGCATATTGTGAGAGCCCCCCCCAGTCATTATGAAATTTAACAATATTTTTCTAGATTTGATTTATGTTGATAATCCTTTCCCTTTCCCAACCTCCCCCCTCCCCAGCTGAAAAAAATCAAATATTGATGTATGCATATTGTGACGAGCCCCCCCAGTCATTATGTAAATGTAAAATATTTTCTAGATTTGATTATGTTGATAATCCTTTCCCCTTCCCAACCTCCCCCCCTCCCCAGCTGGAAAAAAAACAAATATTGATGTATGCATATTGTGAGAGCCACTCTGGGAAGTGTACAAAACTAGTTACAAATTACATTAAGGGTGTTTTTACGTTTGTTGAAAAAAAAATCTGTCCTGCATGAATTTTTCATATTTTTACAAGAAGTATCAGTAGATATATGCATGATTACATCCATGCACCATGTTTCCAAGTGAAGAAAGGAAAAGACATTTCTACCAGTTGTGATAAGCATCTAGTCCAAAATAACATAGATAAAGAAAAGTGTTTGAGATTGGCATAGAAGCAGCAAAGTCAACAAATACAGAATAATCAATATGAATACTGTAAGCATAATCTAGAATGATTTGATCTTTGGTTGCACATAGATTTATGTTTTCAGATGTGTTCAGAGCTGTTAGAACTTCAGCACCCACTATGCATAGTGTGATGGGGCCAGACCTTTCAAGTATAACTTTAGAATTTATTTCTGTATTGTATTCTGAATGTATCCTCTCAGTCAAAATTTGGTTTTCTGTTTACATATTTTTTTTCTAGATAAGGACAAGCTAAGATATTTTTGTTGGGATCAATTCTGGCAAGAAACCAGATAAATAATTCCATTCAGTTAGCTGTGCAACTCTGTAGCTGTCTGGAACTTCAGCTGTTCAGACAGTTTCTTCACATGCTAATGAAATTGAAGATAATAGGACTTATTACTGTAAGGAAATGCCTCAATATTGCTCCTCCAGGTGTTTTTTGTGGTTTGCAGTCATCACAGAAAATAAATTGTCACCTACTCACCTTTTCTTTTATTGAGAAACACTCGAAAAAATCTTCTGTGTCAGCATTATTATGCTGTAATAAGCTGTATTATATTTTTTGTCACACTCGTGACTGTCCTAAACTACATAAAAGGAAATACTGGCTGTTGACTTAAGTCATGGATATTTTTCTTGACTGTTAATATTAGTTTTCTGTTATATTCTTTGTATAAAAAAATAACATTTTTCTCACTGATTAAAATGATTAAAAGTATTAGATTTGTTTATTACTAGTAAGTTTGCCAGTGCTATCATCTTTGAAAAACAAAAACAAAAACATAAAACAATAGGAAACATATATGCATTAACCCTTTTTCTACTGAGCCGGATGTGCTATGCATTATGTGTATGGGAATTACAGAATCTCAAAAGTAACAGGTTAAAATAACACAGCTCCAGGTGTATATGCTTCACACACCTCCCAACCCCTGCACACTTCCAACAGAACTTCTTGACAATCAGAGCATAACATGTGTGACTTTGATCTCACCCTTGAGTACATGATATCAATTTTCAGTCATAATTTGTTTTTCCATTAATATCTCAGAATATTGTAGCTGCATGAACTTGATTAGAAAAAAAAATCTTTGTATCGTACTATGCAGTCAATCATCTAATGCACAACGTATCAGTCTAGATCTGTCTCTAGAGCTCAGTTTATTGCTTGCAAGTTGTGTTGTGTATATTATGTATGCTTCTTCGTTGGAGAACATGGGTACATAGCTTGCTGCAATCATGTGCAACTTCAGCCTGTTCCAGGGCCCTGTTTCAAAAAAGTTGATATCATATCAACTTTGACATTCCATTGCAATTCATGGCTCTGATTAGCTGTGAAACATACATGTATAGCACTGAAGCTACCATGTTTTACAGCCAATCAGAGCCATGAATTGCAGTAGAATGGCAAAGTTGACGTAGTATATCCAACTTTTATGAAACAGGCCAAATAGTCTTGCATCTTTAGACATTTCTTTGCAAATGTTGATATACTGTAAATTAAGAAGAAAAAAAAATGATTCAAAACTCTGAATATAGATGTGTAGCCATTTTACTGTTTTTAGAATGTTGGTTTCATACATAAAAAAAATGAATACAATTTGATGGTCAAATGTTTTGCTGTTGTGATCCACTTGATCGTAATAATTTGTCCTCAAAGGAGGAGAAGCAATAATGTGTTGGATCTTGATTTGTCCTCTGAGATGAAAGCCTTTTGAGAGAATTTAATTCACAGCGAGGTTGACAATTGATTGGGGAATGAAACACTGTCAGTTGAATTCAGGTTTTAATGAGACATTCCATGAAAATAAGGATGAAGCGGCCACGAGGACACCCAGGTGAGCGTGGGATGAATATTGGCAACTGCAGGTATCCGTAATGAGAGTGCCTGGGCTTGTGGAGACACCTGTGCTGGTGGCTTGTGTGCTTTGTTCACCTGGAGTGGTCTCAATGTGTCTGTGCGTACAGCCCGTACATGTATGTTAGACCAGATATATTATGTTTGTGGTTTTTTTTTTCCATTTCATATGGCAAATATCTAGTGACCTTAGTTATTGCAGGGCTCCACACTAACTTTTTTTTTCCTACTTGCCCTTTGGGCAAAGTAAGATTATCACTTTCAGATTTTTACTTACCCAAATGAAAAAGTAACTCGCCTGAAAATAAACAATTTAATCAAAAACATTAAAAATGGTTTCTCACTAATTTTAACCAACAAGGCCCTTTTAGACCTTTTGGACGTTTGTTATTTTACTTTGGAGGTTGCAAAAGGTATGATAATTTATGAATCTAAAGAGTCATAAAATTGAGTCAATTAACAAATAAATGAGGAAAATTAGTATTTTAAGTTAACTGAACACAAAATTTAGACATATTTTTATGTTTTGCTCATTTTATCATCAAAATTTTACTTGCCCAATCGGGCAAGTAAATTTTAACATTTTTAGTTTTTACTTGCCCGACATGAAGTTTTGCTTGCCCCGGGCAAGCGGGCAATTGCTAGTGTCGAGCCCTTGTTATAGAGTTTTAGTTTTTTCTTCAGTGATCAGATCTTGACAGTTTAATTTGTTAACACTGATTTTACATTTTTTTGACAATAGTTAAATTATCTTGGCTGAAAT
>JZLH01S0605451.1:2042-14526 GCA_001188425.1 Eucidaris tribuloides | reverse complement strand
GGAAGGTCTGTGTATGTTTGTTAAAATGTTGCTGCGCGGGCATGTGTTCCTGAGAGACCCACGTTTGTTCCTGACAAATGTGGTCAATGTTCCTGACAACCATCCTTTGGGGTTGGCATCTCTGTGGGTAGTATTTCATAACATATAATCAAACAAGATGCCATGAATATTGAAGCAGAATTGCACCAAATTTCTCACTAAATTTATGCTGATGTTTATGCAAATGTATTATGTCACCTATGGCCATTTACTTGTGGGGAAAATATAAAATACAAGCTATTAATGGCACTTCTGGGTCACATAGCAGGATCTAATTTCCAGTATAACCTCAGCCATAACGTGGCCGTGTTTTTATGGAAAAATTGATAGGCATAGCATGCCAATAACAACCTCAAGAGATTGGTGATGGTTTCTGTACGATCATATCATTGAACCCACATCGCACTGAACCACCTAATTCTACCGAGGCTGGTGAAACAAGTGTTATATGGTGCTACATGGCCCAAAATATCTACAGTCCTAACAAAATTTCAAGGAGTTGAATTCCTAGCACTGCTGCACCTCCAGCTCCCGGGGCAGGGGCTTGTAAAGAAATACACCAATGTGTATTTCTGGGTTTTTTTTTTCAGATCAACCACACCCAAGTAATATTATTGTGTAATGTTTTTGTTGCTTCTCAAGTATTGGGAGGAATTATAAAAGTGTGTACACATAATACTACATTGCCAGAATTATCAGCGAAAATTTCTATAAATGTTAGCGTAAAGATTAAAGTTAATAAAATATTTATTTTTATTTATCTATTTATTCCGAAGGTTTCAGAGGAAACTCATTTATGAAACAGTCCGAGGAAGGTAATATATTGCAGAACACTGCCTTTTCCTGTTTGTGTATGTGTGTGTGTGTGTGTGTGTGTGTTTTGTCAGTCATTGGCTGATAAATACATTTGAATCGTTTGATTACTGTAATTGAATTTAATAAAAGTCTCATCAATAAAAATAACATTAAAATAAAAGAAACATTGAGGACAACTTTTATTTGGTGAATTTTAATCATTTTACTGCCTTAGTTGTTCTCATTAAAGGAAAATTTATCAGACTTTGACTATGATTGGACCGGATATGTTGTACCATTTTTAAATCATGAACTGCAATAAAATATTCAATATATTATCCAAAATACCACAAACTACATGCACATATGGGCAATTCTGCGAAAAATGTTACCCGGGCTCCAAATCATGAAATCTGTATTAATTCAAAAATATATGTGCTACAGTGATAGATTTAGTATAAGTGAATAGAACTCATCAAACTCTTTAATTTGAGTGGTATTTGAATACATTTGAAGTATATTTAGACATACTTTTCTTCAAAAAACGCATTTTCTTGCAAACTTGACTTTTTTTTGAATAACATGCAATCTTTGAGTCTTATTATTTCACATTCAGCAACACTTCAGAATTAGTTTATAGTCGTTTATGATTAAGAAAGGACCAAACATGACTAATATTAACTTTAAATTAGTTATCAAATGCTTTTAGGTATAAATATAAGGACCTAAAAAGTGGTCTGACGTGTAATGTCCGTAACGTTAAAAATGTAATGTCCGTAACGCAACATTTATGGTCCTGTATGGGATATACTGAAACTGTTGTACCTAAGTGTCATCCTACAACTTAAAAAGGTCCTCAGCACCCATTTCAGAATAAAATTGGCTTCACTTCATGCTTAAGCTCACAAAATTTTTGACAAATGCATTGGTAGGTGAAAAGTCATGTCCAAAAAACGTAATGTCCGTAACGGCAAGTATTATGTGTGATAACTACCAAATGATAAATAGAAACTAATTCAAATTTAAACTGTTAACACTTCAGGGTGACACGTTTGAGAATACCATAAATAGGTTTAGAATGATAATGATAATTTCTAGAAATAAGCCCCCAAAGTTGAAAAAAATGTCTGAATGTAATGTCCGTAATGCTGGAATTGCCCATATATTAATCATACTGATAAGGGTGAAAGCAAATTAGATTCACGCTTGGTTTTATATGGTATCAGATGACTTTAAAGGTAACTGGGAGTAATTTACCCTCTCGTAATTGATTTGCAATTTTAGCCAGTGTCCAAATATTCAGTACAAAATCAAACACAGATCAATGTAACAAAACTTATCTGCAGATTTGTGTAGCAGTCGTAAAAAAAAGAAGAAGTTGTGATACCTGGCTGAATGTTTAATTTTAACGTGTGATTTAAATTCACAAATGCTTACTCCATTGAATTGTCATATAAAATTAGGAAAGTGCATCAATTATATATTTTTTTCTCTCTCCCTATCTTGTTTTATTTTTCTCTTTCTTCCAGGTATCCCTCCAACTTACATTTGGACACACATACCAGTGAAGATAAAGTGAGTCTGAATTTCAATGTGTGATTACATACCATCGGTTTGAAAGCAGAAGTGCATTAACGCAGAACCTGTTGAGAACCAGGAGGGTGCTATCACTGTACAAAGTCAATGACATTAACACCCTTCTGGTTGTCAATGTGTTTTGCATTAATGCCCTTTTTGTTCTATACTAACAGTATAGACCTGTTCGTTTTCGAGAATGTGATATGCGCCATAGTTGGGGGGCTTCTAGAGCACAGCAAAAGATGATGCAATAACCCAGGTTTACAGCTGTTCTTGAACTAAAGAAATGCATCGATGAAGATACTCATCTTTTGTTGTACTGCTGAAAGCCCCCTAGCTATGGTGGACGAAGCAATGTCTTCTCAAAATGGAACGGGTCTATTATAGACCCGTATAGGGGGCAGTATAGGGGGCAGGGGGCAGTATAGATCACTTTGTCATCACCAGAAAGTGGAAGAGTATCATATTTTATTTGTTGTTTGTTTGATTATATTTGACAAACTGAAGTTATCCATGTAAGATAAAACCAAATATATAAAGTCAAAGATGTTAAAAACCTGTGTTTATTGGAAGACAAGTGAACAATTTCAGCTATTTAGTGCCTGACTTTGTCTAAAATCAGACCTCACGACTATTTCATGCCCATTTGCTGAAAAAAGCCTCTGTTCATGAGCTTTTGGTTTTCCTGTTCCATTTGTCATATTCAGTTATTTAGTATTTTCATTTTGTCTGCCAAGCTTTATCAAGACCTGTAGGTATAGAGAGCGGCCACAAAAAGAAAATAAAAATGAATGAATTTCAAAAAATGTTATTAATAATGCTGCTCCTAACCCTCCAGCTCCCCAGCCCCAACTTCCAACCCCGTTTCTCTGCCAAACAAACTATTAGGAAGTTATATGTCTGTTCTTCCATCCGAAATTAATCTCCTTTTCTTGGAGGGTTTGTCCCTTGGGACACATCCAGGCAATACTGGGATAAATTCATAAATGTCATTTTTTCAGATAAATTTTCTAGTTAAAAAAGTGCACCCTCTTGCTTAGATATTTTTGACGATAGTGGTACTTAATAAACCTTCCATTCACATCTGTGTTTGTGCTAAAGCATTTCAGCTGCCAAAATGTCACAAAACATGAATCACAGACTGAGCACATACATGCAGTGGTTATCTCACTCTGTTGTTTATTTTCTTTGGGTTACAAATTTGTCAACTAACCTGTACTATATAAAGTAGGTCGGTCGTCACATGGCAAAAGGGTGTATCTGCAAAATACACATTCCTAGAAAAATCAATTTGAAGTTTCAGCTGTTATCTTTTTTGTAAAAAGAGACTTTTTCAATATTGATTTTTGTTTGATGTGTTAGATTATCATTTCAATTATTTCTCTATAAATTTTGATGATATGTAATTTTATATTTTCCTCAAAATAAGCATTTTTATGTAGATACAGCATTATGCCAAGATTTTCCACTATCCACACTTGTCATACGATCACGATAAAAGGATGTATCTTCACTTACGTCCTACAGTTTTTATTGTGCTATCATGGCAAAAGAGTGTATCTGCACATACACAAATCGATTTCTGTAAACAAAACATGGCAAAAGGATGTATCTGCAGATACACCGTTCGGTTGGGTTTATCTATCGTTAAATCACGGAACGGGGTATCAGATCAATTTCAATGGCCAGGCAGTATCCCACAGACCAGGCATGTGTGATTTAAGTCACTAGGCTCAAATAAAGCAAAGAGAATGGAAATGCACTATGAAATAGGCCCAAAATTGTGACATTTTTCATTTACAAATTAACATTACATGCCAGCGATGCGAAAGCGGCTCACGAACCCATGGCTGTAAACGATGTTCGTTTTATATTTGACACACCGTGGAATATTTTTCATCTCGGCAATCCTTGCATTATTCAGATCAGTATTGAGTGCACATTTTTACGCTGCTTGTGCTTGCTTGCACATCGCTGGTCGTTTGCCTCTAAAAACTCTTCTTATGTTCACTAAATTTGCTGTGAAAATGCAAGTCATGTTGTGAAACACCCAAGATAAGTCAAGATGAAAATATTGCAATGCCAATTTTTGTTAACATTATCGTATTTGTGACAAAGCAGTAAGCACCTGATGTCCCACATAAAACGCAGATTGCTAAACAATGTAACGAGCGTACGTGCACGTACACAGACCATAGTACCGGCTGGTACGTCGTCGCGTACAGTACGTAGGCCGGGCCGGTTGCTGTCGACGCTTTGTAACGTAGGCCATACATGTAGACTTGGGCATAGATAATTAACATTACGTACACATAAATTCAGCCAGGCCCAAGGTCTAGAATATCCTAGACTTTAGTTTACAACACAGTTTACATAGTTTTTCTAGACCCTCATAGTAACAGTTAGTAAAACTTACCTTTTAAATAATTAACCTTTGGAGTTCTTCTCTCGCTGGATCTGGCAATGGTTTGCAACCAAAATTAAACAATGACTCACGCTCGCGTGTAAAAACGCATGACACACGGTTTTGGCATGCATTCTGTCTGTGCAGGTATTTAAAAGCGCTAGCGCATACCTTGGCCATGTTGGCAAAAAGCGGTATCTATCACATACACCATGAAATATTCATGAACTACTCATGCAAAAACTTGGCCAAAGGATGTATGATACAGATACCTCTTTTTGCCATAAATTGGTCTTTGACTTTCGCGGCGCGCTTATCACGTATGTGGCAGCTGCACCCTTTTGCCATGTTACGAAGCTGACTGCGCTCAATCATTTTCTTGGCAGAAAGGTGTATCTAGCAGATACATCTTTTTACCGAAAATCATTGAGCTCAGCAGCGGCTGGCTTGGGGTGTATCTATAAGATACACCCTTTTGCCATGAAAAGACAGGATATTTTTTTTAAAAAAGCACTGCAGATAGCCCCTGCTATCTTGAAAAAGAGAAGTCCTGCAATTACGAGACCTAGATGAATGAAACCTGAAAAAGTCAAAATTTGCAGATACACCCTTTTGCCATTTGACGGCCGAGGTCAGTGGACTAACTACACCACCATGCAATAAAAAATGTGCTGAGTTATCCAGGTATGTATAGGTGAAGAGTTGGCAGGGTGGGGAATATTTTATTTGCACTACAGAGTGGTAGACTGTAACAGTGAGGTGCAATGCTGTGTATACACATGATGTTGTCAAGGCAGAAAGTGGTAAAGGAATAAATTGTTAGCAATCGAGAACCGAGACGAGATCGCTGAGCTCTGAGGTCCTTGAAAATCTATGAACGAATATGCAAATGTGTGTAATAACATGCCTTTTATTTGAACTTTCCAGAAAGACCGGTTTATCGTCGTAAGAAGAGTGACAGAAGAAGATAGGAAGAAAATGGCTGAAGAAAAACTCCAGGCTGAACTTGTAATTATTTGTAAAAAATCTATCTTTCTTTCCTTGCAGTTACACTTTGCAAATGCCATTTTTAAAATTTTCTTTGTTAAACCTCATAAATGAAAAGGTTTTATTGATCAGAAACTGATTCTCAATATAATTGTTGATACATATCGATTGGTGATGAAAGTACAGTCAAACTTGTCTTAGCGGCCACCTCTCTATAGCAGCCAACCTGTCTATAGTGGCCACTAAAATGATTCCCCTAGAGACAAATTATATGTTGAAGAACCTGTCTATAGCAGCCACCTGTCTACAAATTCCACAATTTTTGATTCCCTTTGGTGGCCACTATACAAGTTTCACTGCAGTTCTTTTTAGTGCTTCATTACAGAACCTGAATGTGGAAGTTACTCAGGGTACTGTTTTTATCACAATATAGTTTTGTGCAATCAGACAAAATTTGTATTAATCTTTCATATAGTATAGTCCCACCAGACATCAGAAAACAACATCAAACCTACCAAAAACAGTTATAAATTATGATATATTGTGATTTTTGAATTATCAGTATGTACATTTCCTATGTTAAAAAAGTTGCCCCCCCCCCCCACTCGACTCTTTATTTCTTTATTAATTTCTCTTTAATTTCTTCAAAATGGCAGTGTTTCAGAGCGTGTGATTTTTCAGGGAATATGTAGAAATTTGATAAAACAAATAATAACGTTGGGGCCTCCGGACGATTTTGTAATAGGTAATGTACAGAGTGATACCTACTCACTGATCTTTTGAGATCCTCACATTGTGTCTTTCTAAACAATCTTTAATAGGTTTGGTGTTGTATTGTGATGTCTGTCATGAAAATACTATGAAAGAATGATGAAAAATTTTGTCACATCCTTCAAAACTATATCACAGGATTTGTCATCAATGGCTCAATTTATTTATTTATTGTGTATGTACATGTGTATGTATGCACCATCCTTAGACACTTTCAAACAAACACTCAAGACATTTCTATTCTAATGATAATTTGGACTTCAGTAGTGAAAAGATACTTTGATTTAAACCCAACTCATTCCCTTCATTCAGCTTTATAATAAGTAGTTTGTGTATGTAATTTATCTCATTTATTCATTTCAAATTTCAGTTTGTAGTTATACATGTATAAGGTTGTGAAGCACTTAGAAGCAAAGTGTATAAAGCACTCTATCAATGTTAATAATAATACTTATTATTATTATTATTAATTTATACATTATCAGCAGGATTACAGTGATAAAAACTACCAAAAGTTGAAACATATAAAAAACACAAAGAATATTACAGTAAGTTTATGAAAATATTATGATGATTAGGGGCTATGGAAAGGACAATTCTTGCAATCCTCACCAAAAAAAAAACAAAATTAAAAAATCAGTTAATTTGATATTACTAACAATTTGCCATGATTGATTTCTTAGCCCTTTCTCAGACGGGCTTTATGCATGGTTGACCTCTGCCAAAAAGGCGTTGATGCCATAGTCTCTGTACATTGCAAAGGCCCCTTTTGTCATCATGCCATCGAATTGTGTTTGATACAGTAGCTTTTATCTGATGTGTGTTGACTGTGTTCTTCTTGGACAGGATGAAGTTGACGAAGTCTCAGGGATGTCCCGTGTGATACGGATGATATCGGAATCGGGGAAGGTCGTTGTGGGTCACAACATGATGCTGGATGTCATGCATCTGACCCATAAATTCACGGGACCCTTACCGAACGTAAGAAGATTATTAAAATGAATAAATGATGAATTATACATGTGCCAAGTCCTCTCTGTAAAGTGCTGTGTAGAATTAAGAATTAATAATAATGGAGTACGAGAGTAGTAATACAAGAGAAGAATGTGATGATCAGTGGAAAACATTGTACAAGTAAGTTTATAGACTGCTTTTGAATGAATCTGGAGAATTGCAACTTATAATAACTCCAGTGATCTTTTGAACATCAAGATATTCTCGCAATAGAGCATGCCATAGAATGACCTCGCTCTGATAAGGAAGAAAGTGTGAGGTATGGCTCACATTGTCATTGCGGTTTTTCTACGCAGCTTATTCTATGGCACACTGTTACGCGCCAACATCGCAATGTTCCGAGGATCGCTGGAGTTGAAAAAGTAGCAAATTTGGGAAACCAAATGCCTGACTCAACATCAATGATCATGGTATCATTTTGCTGGAAAAAGAATATTCTCACCCATGAAATAAAAACCAATGACATTTTGCTGATGATGTTGAAGAAATAAACAAATGCAGGCGTTGCGTTCTTTCTGGGCCACACTGTGTGATTGTAGAATAGTTTGAGTGGATCTCAGATTGTTAGATATGTCTAGAATATTGTCCTTATGTAATATACCATAATATATTTTCTGCTGTGGGCGTATTTCTGTACAGGAACTTGCCGAATTCAAATCTATGGTCAATTGCGTGTTTCCACGGTTACTGGATACCAAGGTCATGGCTAGCACACAGCCATTCAAGGTAAGTACATTACCGTGGGTGGAATATGATTGTTGAAAATCATAATAAAATTTGAATCAAACCAATCAATTTCATGTCTTGTCTGGTGGTTACTGAGAGTGTGAACGTTTTATCTTCCCCTTCCCAGTCTTGTTAATCCCTTGGGCTTGACGCTACATGACTGTAGTATTCAATGAGAGACGACGCAAGTTTCACTTGGTTGACCGTGTAGGGAATATTATGGCATTGCTGAATTTGAGCCTGTATGTCTCTTTACGGAGACAAATTCACGAAAACATGTGAACGTAGTGAAGAAAGTGTAAACCTTCTTCTTTGTGTTAGTGTGATTTTGATAACACAAAAGAGTAAAAAAATTCCCAAACTATCGAAACAAAAATATATGATGTTTTTTGCGCTGAAGGTTTATCATATTTTCTGG
Organism: Eucidaris tribuloides; assembly: GCA_001188425.1. Classification (NCBI taxonomy): domain Eukaryota; kingdom Metazoa; phylum Echinodermata; class Echinoidea; order Cidaroida; family Cidaridae; genus Eucidaris; species Eucidaris tribuloides. Next base: position 5,794 of record JZLH01S0605451.1, on the reverse strand, counting down.
GCTTCTGTAGAAGCCCGTCGTCCCGGAGGAGTTAATGAAGTAGCAGAATTAGAAGAAGTCCTTACTTTGGGATAAAACAGTGAGACTGCATGAATAAGAGTAACAGATGATGAAGATCCAAGTTTTTGGCAAGGTAGTATACAAATATATGCTGATACGAGAGTCTCTGGTCGAAACTATTACGAGCCCGAGGTTACGTGGACTGTACTATTTTCCCTCGGGGCTGCGCCCCTCGGGAAAATAGTTAACAGTCAACGTAACCGAGGGCGTCATAGTTTCAAACAGAGACTCTCAGGATAGGATATATTTGTTTTATATCCGTCAGTGAATTTACCGGGAAGTTACACAAAGAAAAAAAAAGGAAAATGAAATGTACTTTCGGTAACCCCTACGAGTAAGTGTGTGTCGCACGGCATACAGGTGCGCGATATTTTTACTTGCAGTTCGGATAGGGATACAATTCCATTAACGTATACTCTAGTTAGTTGAGTACCAATTTCATAAACCTATAAAACACTGATTTGATCCTCATTCTTATTTTAACTATGATCCTAACTCAAACTCGACGAATTTAATCCAGTGTTAATCTTAAACTTTGCCAGACTTTCATACGGGTGTAGCACGCATAATGTCTTTCACGCGCACGGAAAAAAATAGCGTACGGTACATGTGTATTGTACACCCGATTTATTCGGCTTTTTAAGCTCAAATCGCGATCCCGCTGTTGGGTACTAGTCGGTCGTGGGTGGGGCAAATAGTATAGCGCCCTCATTGTTGAGAGATTAATGTATTATGGGACTGGATAAGAGTCCCATAGTACTTTACTATTGTTCTCTCCGAAAGTTATAGTGCTTTCCGAACTAGACTCACAAAATAGTGTGTTTATTTTTGATCATGTGACATACTTTTGACCAACCAGAATTCAAGAAACTTACAATGAGGGATATAATACCCGTTAAACGGTATTGTCTTTACAATGCAAAATAGTACCATTCTTGTATATCTTTGAACTCGAAGTGTCTTCATTATGGAGATGTAAATATGATTTCAAGTATACTTTTTGTCATTTTCTTGCTCAGTCTTGTAGTCATCCATGGTATTGAGAAGAACAAAATATTTCGTGCTAGGTGGAACACAAGAAATCAAATGTGTGAACATTTCCAGTTTATCAGTATCTCCTTGATGATAAGTGGTTGAAGTTCCACAAATTGGTGTAGTGAGCCCTCTTGTGTCTGATGTGTTGTAAGGCAAGCTATATACTTTGGATCAAGTTGAAAGCCCACATATAATATTGCTTTCAATTCAATTTCAAAATCAAACTCTGCCGCTGAAACATGAACAAACGTGTAGCAATCTGTAGGGAATGAATGACAGTGATTTGAGAATGCTCACTTTGAAGAACAACAGGTTTGGATGATATCTCTTATTTTAACTGACCTTCTGTTGAAGGTGCAACATATCTACTGTATCTTTGGGGTTTGAAAGATTTGGATTTTCATGTATGCATATAGGGTATAAAATTGATATAATGATGATAATGATGATGATGATGTTGTTGATGGTGATTTGATGATGATATAATAATTTCTTCTGACAACAGTGAAGAAAAAAATTAATAATAATAATAATAGACAGGCAGCCCAGAGGGTTTTATTCAAACCATCAAGATACCAATATCTGACTACCGGAGCATGTGTAGAGTAACGAGCTATATACAGAACATCCATTTCTGCCGGGGTCTATCCGTTGCGTTTGGCCCCTGGGGGACCTTAAAGGGGGCCAAAAATTGACTTTATTCAAACATTCTAGGTACCACTTGAAACCTTTACCACGAGCTGCGGAATACTCCCCCGAGTACAGAATGGCCCATGCAAGAAAATCTATCCGTTGCTAAGGGCCCGCCAGAAGCCCAAAATGGGCCCCCAAAATTGACTTTATTCAAACATTCTAGGTACCGCTTGAAACCTTTACCACGATCTGGGGAATAGTCTCACGAGTACAGAATGGCCCATGCAAGAAATTCTAACCGTTGCTAAATGTCCGCCAGAAGGCCACTAAATGTGGGCCTTTGGGCCCATATTATGCAATAAATTGACTTTATTCAAACATTTTAGGTACTACTAGTAACCTTTACCACGAGCTGCGGAATACTCCCCCGAGTACAGAATGGCCCATGAAAGAAAATTTATCCGTTGCCAAGGGCCCGCCAGAAGCCCAAAATGGGCCCCCAAAATTGACCTTATTCAAACATTCTAGGTACCACTTGAAACCTTTACCACGATCTAGGGAATAGTCTCACGATTACAGCATGGCCCACGCAAGAAATTCTATCCGTTGCTAAATGCCCGCCAGAAGGCCACTAAATGTGGGCCTTTGGGCCCATATTAAGCAATAAATCGGTGTAAAACGCCTTCTGACCCGCCCGAAACGACTAGATGTGATTTTCATCTTGTAAACCAAGTTCAGCCGCTTACCTGTGAATCAACATGTCATATAATTATGGTCAAAATGGGCCTGAAATATGGCACAGATTAAATATTGTTGGTAAAGTCTCAATGAAAACATAGATTTAGGTCAAAATTAACTGCTACCAAACAAGACATGAAAAGACATACATAAACTACTAATGTAGGCTAACCGCAATAGGGGCACAGCGGAGGTCACTTGGATATGGCCCTTATTTGGCCCCATAACGCTAACTACAGAACTGACATGCAATAGATACAAACACCACTACTTTATGTGTTAACTAGGTACCAATCAAAAGCAATACCATGGGCAGGGATATAATATATTCTAAAATGTGCCCACCCGAAAGAAATATATCAGCTAATAAGTACCCGCCAAAATCCCAAAATGGGCCCACAAAATTGCATTTGTTTTAACACTGGAGGTACCGCGTAAAACTAATTCCATAAATGTATGACCAGCCAATGGCCCAGGCAAGAAAAAAAATGTCCGATGGAAAATGCCCGCCAGAAGACCACTAATATCACACATCGAATTGGCGTAAAACACCTTCTGATCTACCCGAACTTATTGCCATTTTATCATTTTATCATCTAAACCAAGTTTATAAGCTGACCTGCCAAACAACCTGCCGACAAAATTAATCATGGCCCAAATCAAATATATTTGATATGAAAATATGACATAAAAACGAAATTTCATTTTAAAAAGTTAATTTCTACCACACAATACACAGAAAGAGGCACAACAATTCATAATCTACTTCACAATAACAGCACATCACATTTTAAGGTGGCCTTTCGGTCCCAGTACTTCAGAGTTGACATAAAGTTGATATGAGAAGTACGAAAGTAGTATATTTGGGGCCAATATGTCATTAAGTTTATTCCCACGCCCTTCAGAATTTACATTGTACTAGGGACTCAAGGGCACCCGACATCGGCCTGATGATCATACAATGTACACGGAAGTGCCACTTCACACCAGGGGCGTTGATCCATGTTTCGGATTGCCTTTTTTTTAAACATATCCTTACATTGCATATTATGAATTTTTCAAGTTGTCAAAATTATTGTGGGGGCAAATCGATATGTTTGCCCCCAATATTTTCATGGGGGCGACTGCTCCCTGCCCCCACGATCGACGCCTCTGCCTCACACTGTCCCTATATGACAGCGGATCATCTCATGTGCGGTAGATGACGACTGTCAACAGAAAACGGGACTACATGTATTCACCTTGCGAGACAGAAAGTGACTGAAATGCCTCGTCCGATTTGTCAT
>JZLH01S0605444.1:80281-90942 GCA_001188425.1 Eucidaris tribuloides | reverse complement strand
ACAAAGACATTACCGACGAAGCAAACAGTGTTACTCAAACCAGATTTGTGCATAGGCCTACTGACAGAAAACTCGACCTGTTATACATACGTGAGGTGTAATACTGCCATTTTGCGTCACAAATGTGTACGCGACGCCATCAATTGAAGAAGCCACGGTCACCGACGTGCTCCACTCTCTATATGTACCCGCTCCTTGAGTAATTATACCCATCACACACCGATATTTTCCCAAATCAACCTGTTAAAAAAAAGAATTACGCAAGTCCTATTAAAAAAAAAATGGAATAGAAAAAAATCCTTATTCCATAGAGCTATTTTATCCCATATTGATAATTTTATGAGGTCTATTCTGAGAATAGCTTAGATAAAATTTCTAAATTGGAGTGTCAGCGGTTTGAATACACTCAACCGAGGAGTATGGCTCGGCACTTGCACTCCAATTTAGATTTAAATTCTTTATGCATGTATGTACACAATCTGATAAAGTTCCTAAAGATACGATGGTACTTATCAGTTAAAATCAGACATGTAACAGATCTCATGACCTTTGACCCTTGCCCTGTGACCTACTCTGAAATCTAATAAGGTGATCAGTGCCTCATACTTCATACTTGACCTCAGTTTGATGTCAGATAGGCTGCTCTTGAGTTATCGTGGTAACAAGCCCAAGTCAGGCATGTATTATTAGGGCCTGTGAACTTTGATCTTTGAAATCTTAAAGGAAGATATAGCCGGCAACTAACAGGAATAAGTTAAGAAAAAGAAGTGACATTGTTAGTAGTGTGATAATTATGGTACATGTTGATAGAAACAGCCTGAATAAGGGATACTGTGTGACACCCTCATTAGCAAGGCCCTATCAATTTAGTAAATTTCGGTTAATAGTACGTCTTTGCTAAATTACCATAGAAGAAACCTCGCCGAAACAGCTCTAGGGGGACGAGCTTATCGATTCAATAAGTGCATACATTAATACGGGCGGCATACATCGGTCACATAGGGTCAACTAAAGGCCAGTGCACGTGCGATCTGATTGGTTGGCAACTGAACCCAAAATCTTTCTTAACTTGTTCCGGTTAGTTACTGGCTTCATATTCCTTTGACTCGAAAATATATTTAGTTCATCTTTCAATCATACATGAACCCAGTGCCATTGCCGTAAGCCCTGTTACGCTTTGCCGGATCGGCCTAACGTATAAAAACGGATATTATTCCTACAACTCGGGTGTTTTTCATGTTTAAAGATTGTGTCATTCATTTGCACGTCCAAAAACACCTAAATGAATGAAATCAGCTGAAATCATATCCAATGTGAAGATTAATATAAATAAACACCTCTCATAGAGACTTGGGGTAAAGTATTGAGTTTTGGTGAAAAATCTTGGACGGTTAAACTTCATCCTTTTTCAAAATTATTACTCAGAAGCAATTTCAAACCATCCTGCGACGTCAAACGTGCACACGTGCCGTTCCTAATTGTCCGATCAGCGACGTTGGGCGTCGTGGCGGAGGTTAGCCGTTTAACCAATCAGTGCGCTCCGCTGGTCTTGCGACGATACACATAACCGTGATTCGAAGTTTGAGCAAAATTGAAACTCACGGAAAGAACAACATTCTTGTAACATGTCGTTATTAGTTTTTCTCATAAAACAACAAATTCATGACGTATGGATCTCAAACTTTCAACACACCATTTGTAAGTACTAAACTACCGTTTGGTATTGATAATGAAGGGAAGTAATGGACTTGCACATCCCTGACACAATCTTTATGACGCCACTGTACCTGAAACCACTGTCCACGCACTTTGTGAGTTACCCAGAATTTTGGGCCGTTTAATCGACCAAATCGTGGGCTCGCCCCTCTGTGGTCACTCTGACCGTAGTTAGACGATGCAGAGAGAGCTGAGTCTGGAATCCGGCCATCCTCGACTCCTAGCTTGACCCCGGTACGATTACTGCACAATTCTGTAAGTCATTTTCGATTAAAATTTTTCAATTTTCAGTGAAAAGCAACGTATTGACTCATCAAATTATGAAAATGAAGTTTTCTCAAATGTATTTATTTATATGATTATGATGACATAAACTTGTGTTCAACACACACAACAATGAGGGCTTTAAAAGTAGCAGCTTCTACTTAATGTTCTCCTTGAAAAAGTATAGACCCTATTATATCCCTCAATAATTCTTCCTCATCTGATTTATCGAGAGCATTACCCGTGATCAAACATATTTGATGACATTTTTACTATACTCCTTAGGGAGTAGAGTAAAACAACTAGCCTATAGGCCTACCGTGGTCAGATCGCCCAATCAGCGCAAGAGAATGTATGTCGAGTGCCAATCCCACTGAACCCGCGACACTCAAAATGCCCGGTGAAAATGACAATTTTACTGTCTAATTTTCGTATAATTTTCGTATAATTTTGTGATCATTTAAAATATTGTTATATTTTCCTCCGTGCGATGATGAATAGTTCACTTTAATTCGCTGATGACTATAGCGCCGTACTATACACAGAAAGAATAAATTGTTTGCGCATCCCCGAAAGCGTGTCCAGTAATTTTGTCATGACTAGCACGACAACTTTACTTTTTATCACTCATGACAAAGGGTTCTAATCACTGTACTCTTCTTTGAAATCCCTGGGGAGGGGGGCCACTGTCATTGCAAGGTGTACACCATGCGCGTGTACGGACTTTCAAAACAGACCCTAAACAAGTAATTATCTGTCGATTTCAGAATACCCTAAACAAGTATTCAGTTCTGAAAAGATACCCTAAACATGGATTCAAGTTTGAAAAGATACCCTTTTAAAGTAAACCTTCTGTTAAAAGTATACCCTTTTCCCCTGATTTTGGCGATTTTGATACCCTTTTCAATGGACGCGAGTACATCGCCCAATCGTGAAAAACAACCCTTTTTACTCGTTTTTTCACACTCGCTTGGTATACACCTTGTTATGACAGTGGCCCCCCGGGTATGAAATGTAATTGCGATTTAATATCATGTAATGACGAATGAAAATTCCCGAGTGACAAATTGCTAATCTCACATTTGTCCAATAATGAATCACTACAAATTCGCGTTGTTACCTGAAGTGGAAGAGTAAAAAAAAAATCCTTTTACTCTACGAACTTCATGCCAAACGTTACGAGTTCGGTAATCACTGATCGCATAATAATGATTACGAACTTTGAATGGGTTTCTTATAATAAATAATAATTTGTCATGCAAGTACGCCACAGCACGCGGTAGGTACGTACGTAAGCGCGCATCGATTGTGTGCGCGGAAATTATTCTTCGGATCGTGTGTGTTTCCCGATCCCCGATCCCCTGAATTTCAGAACTTTTTGAGTGCTGTAAGTATTGTGTGTTTTTGATCGATTCTTTTTTTTTTATAACCAATTTAACTAGAAGTTCGATCTGCATGGACATAACAACCGCAGGAACAGGGTTTGATCCAACCAGGGTGGTGAAAGTTTATAACTAATGGTCTAACTCTAAACGTTAGTCTAGACGACAAACAAGTCTACGATGTGGCAGTTGCACTGTAAGCTGGGCAATGCACGTTGACAGTTAAAATGTGTCGCATGGGACTGGATCTGAGGTAGTCAGACAGAAAGTTCCAGGGTCACATTCGTACAAATTGTGCACGATTTTAGCACATTAAGAGGATTAAGAGCATGACTCTTGTTTCATACTGTTAAAATATCGAACCACTTAGTCGGAAGGGCAAGGTCAAATTGCGTGATATACTCCGTAGACCCTCAGTGGTATTTTACAAATCCCTAGTGATGATTATTTGAATACCTCTATTGCAAAACCCGTAAATCGGGTTTGTCATCGTAAATCTCTTTGCGCGTTTTTGCGAAAAGTGTTTAATTATGACGGTTGTATATAATGTCGTGACAAAGAACATTTTAGCAGTGAACAAACTACCGGGGACTTTCACTGTGTGCAAAATAAATCACGTGGCTGGAATGTCACTCTGTCATATTCTCGTTCACAAACTAGAGAATACCGACAACCTACCAGTCACAATGCTTCTGTGAATCCGAAGATGTTTGAAAACTGAATAGGAACTTTGGTGAGGCATTTGACCGCAATCATTCTATAGATCATGGAGTACTGCGTGGATGGCTGTTTGTTAAATTTATTCAATAGAATTACGATACACATAACCGTGATTCGAAGTTTGAGCAAAATTGAAACTCACGGAAAGAACAACATTCTTGTAACATGTCGTTATTAGTTTTTCTCATAAAACAACAAATTCATGACGTATGGATCTCAAACTTTCAACACACCATTTGTAAGTACTAAACTACCGTTTGGTATTGATAATGAAGGGAAGTAATGGACTTGCACATCCCTGACAAAATCTTTATGACGCCACTGTACCTGAAACCACTGTCCACGCACTATGTGAGCTACCCACGATTTTGGGCCATTTAATCGACCAAATCGTGGGCTCACCCCGCTGTGGTCACTCCGACTGTAGCTAGACGATGCAGAGAGAGCTGAGTCTGGAATCCGGCCATCCTCAACTCCTAGCTTTACCCCGGTACGATTACTGCACAATTCTGTAAGTCATTTTCGATTAAAAAAAGCAACGTATTGATTCATCAAATTATGAAAATGAAGTTTTCTCAACTGTATTTATTTATATGATTACGATGACATAAACTTTTGCGTGTGTATTAAGTGATGTTTGTGTTCAACACACACAACAATGAGGGCTGAATATCAGGACTTTTTGAGTGCTGTAAGTATTGTGTGTTTTTGATCGATTTTTTTTATAACCAATTTAACTAGTAGTTCGATCTGCATGGACATAACAACCGCAGGAGCAGGGTTTGATCCAACCAGGGAGGTGAAAGTTTATAAATAATAGTCTATCTCTAAACGTTAGTCTAGACGACAAACAAGTCTACGATGCGGCAGTTGCACTGCAAGCTGGGTAATGCACGTTGAGAGTTAAAATGTGTCGCATGGGACTGGATCTGAGGTAGTCAGACAGAAAGTTCCAGGGTCATATTCGTAAAAATTGTGGACGATTTTGGCTTATTAAGAGGATTAAGAGCATGACTCTTGTTTCATACTGTTAAAATATCGAACCACTTAGTCGGAAGGGCAAGGTCAAATTGCGTGATATTCCGTAGACCCTCAGTGGTATGTTACAAATCCCTAGTGATGATTATTTGAATACCTGTATTACAAAACCCGTAAATCGGGTTTGTTATCGTAAATCTCTTTGCGCGTTTTTGCGAAAAGTGTTTAAAGTGATAGGCTAACATTGTGGAGCTTCAATTTTAAACATTTTCAAATTTTGATATCTGAACTACATAGTAGTGTTCATATGGACAAATAAACACCCTAGAATAAAAAAGTTTGGAATGTTACACTACCAATGGCAAGTTATGCATGAATAAACAATTAAAACTCAGGGCGAGTTTAAATAGCGTAGGTGTACACACAGTAAGTCTATGGGAGAAAATGGGCAAGTGAATCCGATCAACTTACGATTTTCACTTTTTTAAAGCACTAAATAATCATTTTGAAGTACAATTTTTTCAGGGCGTCATTTTTAGACCTTATCAAAGACAATGGTATCATGGGGAATCATGTAGCTCAGATTTTTTTAACTGTAGTAAATGTTAGCCAGTACCTTTAATTATGACGGTTGTTTACAATGTCGTGACAAAGAACATTTTAGCAGTGAACAAACTACCGGGGACTTTTACTGTGTGCAAAATATATCACGTGGCTGGAATGTCACTCTGTCATATCCTCGTTCACAAACTAGAGAGTGCCGACAACCTACCAGTCACAATGCTTCTGTGAATCCGACGATGTTTGAAAACTGAATAGGAACTTTGGTGAGGCATTTGACCGCAACCATTCTATAGATCATGGAGTACTGCGTGGATGGCTGTTTGTTAAATTTATTCAGTAGAATGTCTTCTCCAGTTCTTTTCGATGAGATTTAATGTAGAGCCAAAGGCCTTCATAAATATTAATAACATAGCTGTAAAGACCAATCTAACGAGTAATGTTCGTGTCTGTGGAAATCCTTATTGACCTCGATTCCTTCTACGAATGAGACTGAGGAACTTGCCTCACTGATTAGTCGATTATCTCATCAACGCGCAAATAAAAATCGGATATCAAATTTGTTTCTCATCAGCAACTTCATCTTAATCAATTTGCAATGATTTTTTCAATACCAATCTGGAGACTACGGAACTCTTTTTAGAGCGTTATTTGGTCAATTCCCTACAGACTAACTTAGGGTATGAGAGTTAGTGAATTTTCCTGTTCACGCCACTGAGGATAGCTTTTCTCATGTGCTAAGGCGGTTAAGGTTGCAAACTTGGTTATGTAGGTTACGCCAAGTGCATTTATGAGGTTGTCGGACACGGGTGGGTAGCAGCCCCCCCCCCCTATCGTAAGATTGGAATGTGCCACGTTAAATTAAATTTATGCTCATGTTTATGGAATCTTACGGATATACAGAGACCAAAACCAATACATCTCTCATGCCTCCAGGAAATCTGGGAGTATAACAAAAAGATGACAGAATACTTCACGTTTTCGGATGTCATTGGAACAGAGCAGTATTATGTATTAAAATAATCATGTTGTCAAGTTCTTGAATGGCCCCACCTACGGCCGACGAAGCAGTTCAGCGTTCCTGAAAGCCGATTGGTCTGTAATAGCCTACACTTACTTTTGGCATGTTCCTCTTCACACTGTCCGCCGGTGTAGGTGATGATACACGTGCATGCAAATCCTGCCCACGTTTCCTGACACGTCCCTCCATGGTGGCACGGGTTGGAGAGACAGGCTAAATGTGGTAATGCCACGTGTTTGTTTCCGTGTAACGAAAAGGAGGATAACCAGAGAAAGTAGACATAAAGTGTCTTTGGCAGACGTGTTTTATACTGTTTTCCCCGTGCGTATGTACTCCATATAACTCTAACGGGTCCAAGGATTATCTATCGGCTAACTTTTACAGTGGAAAATTTACATAAATCTACATTTATATATATATATATATATATATGGTATTTTACCAATATTAATTCGTTAATTCCATTTTTAATGCAAAATGTCATATATCCATAAATCGTTTCTTTGCAAAATACCAAATTATCCATATTGAATTCCATTCGAGGAGACGAGACGGATCAGCTGATCAACATTTCACTTGCGTAGTTACCCCTCTTTGCTATACAACAGTCGCTGACCATTTTGGGGGAAAAAAAAAGAAATCGGCGCTCATTGGATTTTGATATGAACCTCTTTATAATTATGAGTTCATTGCTTTCTCAAATTAATCATATACTCTTTTCTGTAATATCTATTTACACTTCATGTTAAAGGAACAAGCACACACTGCTTTTCCCCGAGACAGATTTTGTTACTAGCAAACTTGAAGTAGAAGGCTTAACTTTATACACCCAGCGAAGGTGATTTTTTAGTTTAATAGTAACACTTTGGGTGCTATCGGTCCACCGATGCGTCGAGGAGGCAATCAGTTCCATACTTTTTAATTCGCATGACAAACGTCACTGAAGTTCCTACCAATTATATTCATCGTAAAATGAAGACACATTGAACCAACTAAATGAGTTAAAATGTCTCGTCTCGACAGCATTTGAATCTTTATAGAAACACATACGTTTTTGAAAGGTTATGCACATAAGTAAAAAAACAACCCAGCACCCAACGAGTTATTGAATTATTTGTATTCGCTGCCATAGTCGTGACGTCACTCCGAGGTCAACCAGCCGCAACCACGGTAACTGGTTCACGCGATGCGCGCACGCGGTATGAACACTGAACCAGCCGTGACAGATTTCGCTATGGCCGTCGAGTCATGTACTGACAAATTTGTTATTTTCACGAGTAATTATCCGAAACGCAGACAAAAGTAAGGAATTTCAGGTACTGGAGTGTGTTCTCAGACAACTTATCCTTTTATGCTCTTTTGCCTTATTTTTTGATACAGTTGTTGATTTTGAGGGACATTTCCAGGCAGTCATAGCAAAGTTTCAAACCCGTGTTACACAGTGCGAAAGGTTTACCGGCACATCGAAACCCAGGTTTTGTAATCGGTATGTTTCTCCTTCGGGAATCGAAAATAACTGCAACTGTGGCTCTCACTGGTATGTTGACACCCTGCTGCAAAGCAGTTGACCATTCTTCAGCTTTAATTTTTATGAAAATTTGATAAATTTTGGTTCTTAACTTACGGTCTCTGAGCGTTCGTGTAAACTGTATGAGTGATACGTTGTTACGGAAAGTGCGTGAACCATCGTCAAGAAAGTGGGCGTGACCCGAGGGCAAGTTGCGTCACACTTTGGCAGCGAATAAATTTAAGGAAAGTCTACTACACCTGGTGATACACAGTGTATAGAAGATAGATCCCGATATCTCCTCATCGCATAACTATTGAGCAAGAGTTTCGGTGTGAGCCGAATGACGTCACCACTTTTAAGGGATAGCATGTACGAACACGGCAAGTCCTGTATATCTAGTAAACCACATTTGCCTTGGGACCCTGCTCCTGTGACGAATTGAAATACAAAATATTTTAATAACGGCAAACAGGGAAGATAACCGGTAAATGTAGACTGATGGTATACGGACTCTGAAAAGTTTGAGAAAATGATAGTTGGTTGTTAATTAGTTTATATGTCTTATTGTACACTATTATAATTCAGCATTAAGATGTTAGTGACAAATTTCTGAGTATTTATAATTCACAAATGTCTGGCAGATATTTTTACCCATCAGGTACTTGTTGAATAAGGGTTCGATGTGCAGTTATAGGCCTAGTTTGTTTCATTTCCCTTTCGCGTGAGAGAAAGTTATCCGAGTAACTGATTAGCTGAACAAAAAAGGAGACCCAATTTTAAGGAGGAGGTTTACCCAAGCTCCTATACAGACTGAAAAAATAGACGTTACCTAATCTATTCCAGAACCTTACGTAAACTTGGTAAAATTATTGGGTTACAAAGCTCAGATTCGCATAATTTTAACCATAATATCGGTTTAATGGAGGCTGCTACGTTTCACCATGAATCAAATCATAACATAAACCACGGCTACTGATCTTTTTGGTTTGTTCTTGTAATATGTTGATATAAAAACTTTAAAAAGGTCTTCTGTATCAATCACAATCAAATCAAAAGACTGTCGTAGTATTGTTTCTTACTTTTACTAAAGGCAGAGCATCGTTTTGGGGTTGTCAAAAAAGACAAAAACATTGTTTTAATACACTGGTAGTGTATATAGAAAAAAACATACCATTTAAAGAATCTTTACCAAAGTATAGTGGCTAGATCGAAACTTAATTTGGTTGCAAGTATAGTGACGTTAGATTGGTAGTTGAATTAAAGTATCGCCTGGCCAAAATGTTTAGTCTACTTTCATGATCTTGTATTGCATCATAGTCCATGTGTGGTTCCAAATGGCATATGCATTTATGAATACAACAATTGCAACAATGCATTAATCTCATACAGTATTAATGTATTGCCTTACCAAAATTCCTAGTCTACCTTCAGTGTGAAATATATTTGCAAATTAGATATGTGTATCAACTGAATTCATAAGGCTGACAAATATTGTGCTTTAATATCATCTAGATTTCTCTACCGACTAATAAACACTTCAATAATGCTACTTCACTGATACAGTTCAATGTGACTGAAATATAGACTGAGCCATCTCGTATTTATTTTGCATTCTTTAGAATACTTGTTAAAAATACTATTCTTAAATTGCATATGACCTAAAGGCGCAAGCTATCTTTGGTTGTTTTTTATGAAGGCAAAGGGCAAGGCAAAATAGATTCACTGCCTTTTGATTTATCATATAATATACTTCTTTAGACGATTTGTTATAAAAGTGGAGGTGGGCTATAGAGAGTGACATTTTCAAAACATGCTCATCACAACTTAATTTGATGAAAGATGCCTACCGACACTATGTCTTAAAAAAAGAACAAAAAACCAAATGTGAAATCCAGGGTGCCCTGGACGAGAAACTAAAAAATTCAGAATAGCCGCCGATACATGTAAAAATTTACATTTTAAAGCTTTATGACTCAATTTTGATTGTTTTTATTACCAATGGTGTATCTTGTGGTGCAAACAGTGCCAAGGAATACATTTGTGAATGTTTCGTGAAATTTTGACTTTTCGTTCACGAGAAATTTCAATTTTTTTACCAAAATTTGCCTCGCAGATCTTTGCTTTGCTGCTGCTGAAAATCTCCCGGCTAGAATAAGAATCATATGATAGGCCCACTCATGAAATTTAAAATTTCTTTAATACTTTGGTTGTAGCACAAATGTTAATGCTTCAAGGCAGTCTCCTATTCTAAAGCATAGGGGTCAACGAACTTTTCCCCTGTACATCAATAAGAAAGCCAAGCATATCAATTTCTTAATAGAAAACGCTCCTCTTTTGTGCAGAGAAATACGAGGTTTCGCACAGGTCATGCATCACTGCTCTCACACCGTGCTGTGTAGGAGGAAGCGACGGCCGCTGTCATTGTTCACATTCACACTCGAACGCATAATAATAAAGACTGTGTGGATTTCTAGCCAGCTGGGAAGGTCAGAATACTGAGAGAAAATGG
>JZLH01S0605444.1:42328-56311 GCA_001188425.1 Eucidaris tribuloides | reverse complement strand
TCGGTGTCACCAGCTGGGTAGCTACCGGCGGACACGATGACCCCCCCCCCGCCCCCCCCCCCCCCAATAAAAAAAAAAAAAAATACAAAAAAAATCGGCCAGCCAAGAAAAAACGAAGAAGAAAAGAAAAAAGTAAGAACAAAAAAGAAAACTGAGGCGAACTTAGAATTGTTGTTATAAGTAGCACCTTCTGGATGACATTTCAGCGAAAGTTCCTCGTTTTTTAACCCTTTTACTTGCAAATGTTCATTTTATTGTAATTGTTCTGGTTCTCGTTCTGGTTCTAGTCATGAATGCTAAACTCGCTGGAATGTACATGCAGGCCCGAAGTCGACTGAAGCAAATTTTGATATCAATTTTGAATCTATGCAAGTGGGAAGTATAGGTTGTGCATCAAAATGTGGCTATTCAGGCGTCTTCCCATATTATTCATCGTATTAGCTGAGAATATCCCCTCCCCTCCTGTGGAATCATTTTCCTTCAATCTGTCGCTCGCAGAAGATGCATTCTATTTATTAGCCAGTGATATGCAGCGCAATAATTTCAGTACTACCTATCAAAATAAAAAAAATTGTGCGAATTTTTTCCTCCAAATTATCACTCACGTGGCACACCTTTTGGTCATGACCCGCCATTTTGCATTCTGTTAAAATTTCAGTTCGCCACCTGATGCGCCTAACGCGAATCATAAATTCATGATCGGATGAAGGGTTACATGACGAATAAACACTTGCATAATTATGTTTTTGCTCATGGCAGTATGAATTAATTTCGAATTTCTAGGACTCGTCCCGGAGGAGGGGGAGGGGTGCGTTAAAAGAACGTATTTCTATCGACGTTTGATTATTGCTTGATGTTAGGCCTAAATTTCACGAAACAGTGATGACAGGGGGGTCGAAAATGTCTCGTAAACCGCGTAGTAGAACCCAATGGTTTCAGGCCGCGCTCTCCGCCGACCCTGTACCCCCGACATGTTACCGCTCGCATGTTTTGAAAGTCACTTGCTATCGAGTTCATATAAAAAGTTATTTACATGAAGATTCGGGGCCAAGTAGAGTCGTAGTCAGTGTGTTTGTTTTTGTTTGGTGTTTTTTATTATTGGTACGATGTAGCTGTCCTTATAAAAAAACAAAAGTTGTTATCAAAAGGTCACAATAAAGCTTATAAAACACGATCGAACTTCATGCCGAGATTCAGCTGCGGGGCTCCGCCCACTGACCCCACGATAATCATCACCACGTTTGAAAAGATAACCTGTTAATCGCATTTTCAGACTGCTAAATAACAGTCATACCTATGAATAAACAATTAAAAAAAATGGGGTTATTTTAGTTATTGTTGACTGTCTATTCATCGAGTAAAATCGTTGTTAGGCGCAGAGTGACAAATATACTTGAAAACCCTGGAACCAATCAGTTAGGAGAATGGTCAGGCCCTTCCCCTGCATCCTATTTATTGACTTATACGCATTCCGCTCCTTTGATAATGGCTACGGGGCTGCTTAACAGCATTTTTTCTTTTGGATTTCAAAAGTTTCAACCTGCGAGCGCAGCGTAGCTAGCCATAAACTGCTTAAAGGCCGTGAGGCTTTCAGGATGCCTATCCGCGGACGGGCGGCCACCATTTGGAACGCTTCCTTAGTGGGTCCTGAACCCATCCATTAGGATGATCAGCCCTTCCCCCTGTCATATAGGTCTTTTTTCACTTATACGCACCCCTGCTTTGAAATATATGTATCCTGGCTAGGGGCCTGCAAAATGCACTTTTCGTCATAGAATTTCGAAGTTTTCCAAACCGCTCGCTCGCTACGCTCGCTCGCGGAATTGCCTTTTCACCACTAATGACATACATACAAACACATATTCACTATAAAATACATTAATACGGCGATTTTTTAAATACATTTTAACGCAAAAATAGCCAAAAAAAAACTTGACAGGGGTACCCCTATATCCCTGCCCCTATCGCACGCTTAGCGTTCGCAGCGCTAAAACCCACCATCTCAAAATGCAATTTCGGCTGAGCGACTGGGTGCCCCCCCAATGAGCTGACCCACGGTACGCCACTGCTTGTACATACACTCCACACTGAGAAAAAAAGGTTCAACTTTGCACCTTTCTGAAAGGTACAAAGTTTGACCTGAAAGGTGCAGGATTGCACCATAGAACATTTTTAAAAAGTATTCTTTTTCTTGTAAACTGTTTTTGTGTGTTTGTGAACCACAATTTTCCGTTAATTCGAGTGCTATTTATATTATTTACATCATAATGCAATCTATTATCATTTACAAATATTTAAAAATGCATACATATATTAATTATGACCCTGCCGGGGCTCGAACCTACGACCTTCCGCACGTGAGGCGGACGCTCTACCCACTTGTCCAACACGCTGGTCGTGAAGGTGTGTATTTTCTCATATTATATAGTGTTGAAGCCGAAGGTACATTATTTTCATCATTTTAAAGAGCAAACTTTGGACCTGTAGACCGTTTTCGTAATATATTCAAATTCCATGTATACCTTTCAAACAGAGGTTGTTTTGACAACCTGAAAGCTTGTCTGAGCTTGTCCGACAGTATAATGTATGCAAGTTGCATTTTCCGTGTTGAAATTGTATTCATAGAAACAGATGATAGAAATAGCTTACACCAGGCTTCGGAAGAGAAAACATCCATAAATTTGCATAAATGTGCACCTAAAAGGTACAAACTTGCCAACACAATGGAGTGGGGCGAGCGCTTAGCCGTGAAAGGTACAGATTTGCTCGAATACCGCGGCATAATGATGTCCTATAGTGAAGTTATTTTTGGAAAATGAAAAAAATCATTTGAAATTACGTCGATGAATATTCTTTCTCCTATCTTCTCCAAGGTAGAAAGATTATCCAATGCAGGCACACCCACACCAGAGGGGCTGGAACACAAAATTTCATTTTTTTTTTTTTTGTCTCCCGCCTGGGCCGGGTGTCTTATTAAGATAGGAGGCGCTTTCTTCTTCGCTGGGTGTGGTCTTCTTTATGAGACCGCCTCAGAGTAACATAATTGGCGCGTTTTTTATTTGTTGAAAGTCTCTCCGAACCAGCAAAATCGTTTCACGGGAAATATGAAACGGAATAACGATGTGAATTAAACACCCTACCCCTATAGGGAGCAAAAAATATTAAATTTGTGTTCCAACCCCTCTGCCGTGGGTGCGCCTGCACTGGATAATCTCTCCACCTTGTAATGGAATGAGGAAGAATTTTCATTGACTTCATTTCAAATCATTTGTAATTTTCCAACTGTAACTTCACTAGGACATCATTATAGAAAGACTCATTCATCTCAAAATGCATGCGTTATAGTGTATGTAGCAATACTTTTGTCAGGGGAGGGTGCTTTTACAAGAAGCAAGAGGAAATCAGATTTTTGATTAAAAAAAAAGTGTAAAGAACCAAATGATGGATAGTTCGCACTTTCATCTAAACAAAGGGGTAGAGTTGCCAGTCTAAGAATTCTCCATAATAAAGACTAAACAAAATTTGCACGATCATATAACTCTCCAACGGTTTACCCAGATTTGCACTTTCTTTAATTTATTCTTTTGTATTTTCCAGGAAGATGTGAAGGTTTCATTCCACTTTAAGGTCTATCTATCTAATACATGTATTGCGATTCATGTTGTTGTCTTTTTCCCTTGTCATTTTGAGTGCAGACCCAGACACGACCAGTATTGATGTCCGCCCATTTCAGGCAGTCCTACCCCAAGACTCCGGCGGGCAATGTCGCCGACTCGCTCCCTGCTATCCCCACGTCGTGGGACTGGAGGAAAAAGGGCGTGGTCGACCCGGTACGAAACCAAGGAGAGGCGGGCTCTGTGGAAGCGTTTGATGCCGCGGGTGAGAAATTATGACAGTATCAATAAATAAAGAGTTTATTTCTAAAAGGCGCTAAATCCATTTTCCAACAAATATGAGTTATTAACATCAACACGTTTGCCATGTACTTATCTAAGTATAGTATCAAATTTGAAGCCAAATTCCACACGCAAGTTTGAAATATCTTGAGTTTAACTTTTATTTTTCCATAGGCGCATGTCCAAACTCGGGAAAACAAATTCAATTTTCTCCAAAGTTACTAAAGTGGATTTAGCGCCTTTTGGAAATAAGCTCTTCAAATATGGATAGCAAAGGTCGCCGCTAGAGGGGGTGGAGAAATGTGATCGAAACTCCAGATCTGTAGATAGAGAGAGCAGAGGCATCAATCCTGGGGTAGAAGGGGACATATCGTTTCCCCCCCCCCCCCATAATTTTGACAACTTGAAAAATCATAAAACTTTATGCAAGAAGTGCAAGATATTGTAAAACCATTAAACTTAACATCATAATACTATTCAACAAACACCATTTTCACTTTGGGGGCGCGCTTCGCGCGAATACACTCTGTATTGCATTTTTGTGCGTGGAGTGTTCCGAAAATTGTGACTTTTTCTTATACTTTTGCCCCAAAACACTCCGAAAGAATGTTTCAACATGCCTGAGAGAGAGTTTGGCCAACTAGCTTTCAAGTAGTTTGCAACATGGCGCCTGTTTTCACGTGATCGCTCAGTAACAATGATTCCTCACCATGCTCACGTTGTTTAACAGTCATCACATGACTAGGCTCCATGTTGCCACCTACTTGAAACCAAATTGACAAAACTCTCTCTATCAACGGCTCTGTGACACTCTTTCAAAATTTCTGTCGGTACATCACGTCGTCAAATATTGAATTCTGAGCGCCATCGTTATCTTATATTTCGTTTATTTCATTCCACAAACAAAAGTCAATGAATATCGTCTGTACCGCTGTTAATAGAATGATTCAAGTGATTTGTGCTAAGTTTTAGTAGAGTTTCTATCTAGAGGTGAAATTTGTTGTGTAGCTTTCTATGGGATCAATTTATATCAGGATTGGAGATTAATTCAATGCTGGCGATTCAAGTTTCATTCCCTGTTTAGCATTTCTATATTTTTTTTCTTTTTATAAATAAACACTAAACAAAAAGTAAGTTCCCCCTTTTTCGAAATACTTAACGAAATGATTTTGAGCAAACTAATTTGGCAGGAGTGTTTCCGCACTCATTGACTAACTTCTGTGTGAAAATGTGATGGATCCGTGAAGTCATGGATGAGTGAGCTCATATTAAAGGTAAAAAAATGTCACTTTTCAAAATTCACGGGGTCATTTTGGGGGGTTTGTGATACAGGATTGTAACAAACTTTGTTTGTGGTGGATGATTTAGTGTTATTTATGTTAATCATCTATCCTTTGACCCCTTACACCTCCTCAGACATTTTTCACATATTCCTTCCTAAATTTTGAACTTGTAAAATCAATTAAGTTTATTGAAAAAATTGAAATCGGATATTTCTCAACAAAATGTATCGGCACATGTTTAACAAACATAAGAGGTTGTAACCATGTCGTGGTTGAGTGAGCACACTTTATTGATAAAGCAAAAAAAATCAATTAGTTTGTGCTGTTATTTTGGCATGACTCCTGTGGCTTTTGAAAAGTGACAATTTTTCCTTTAATGCATGCTCACTCATGCATGACCTGACTGATCAATCACATTTTCACACAGAAGTTTGTCATGGAGTGTAAGAACACCCCTGCTAAATTGTCTTGCTCAAATTTGTTTCGTTAAAAGTTATGCGTTTTTTAATAAGGGGTAACTTACATTTTGTGTAGTGTTTACATACGCACAACTGTTGTAGTTGCTATGTTGTTGTCGTTTTTGTACGTTCTATATTGTTGATAAACATGTTTGTCATTTTCTCTTCAAAGTTTAGGGGTTTCTAACCCCCATATTTTTGTATTTAATAATATAAAAATAATAATAATAATAATAATAATAATAATAATAATAATAATAATAATAATAATAATAATAATAATAATAATAATAATAGTAATAATGATAATAATAATAATAATATCTTATTTACACAGGGTAGCCTCTTCAGTGACAAGCACTACTCTCCCAGAGGGCCCTGCAAATACTATTACTACAGTTTCCACCAGGTCCCTATTTCACTCCTAGGTGCAGAGCAGCAATGTGGATAAATCTTCTTGCTGAAGGACGAACATGCGCGTGACCGGAATCGAACTCACCTCTCACGCGTGAAAGGCTCCACAAATGAAATGGAACTAAAAGCTATTTGGTTCTTAAAGTGATAGGCTAACATTGTGGAGCTTCAATTTAAAAAAAAAAAATGTCAAACTTTGATATCTGAGCTACATAGTAGTGTTCAACTGGACAAATAAACACCCTAGAATAGAAAAATTGGAAAGTTATGCTGCCAATGGCAAGGTATGCATGAATAAACCATTTCTACTCCGGTGGAGGATAAAATAGCCAAGATCTGCACACAGTACGTCTATGGGAGAAAATGGGCAGGTGAATCCGGTCAATTTGAATGCTTGCAGATTTCTACTTTTTTAAAGCAGTAAATCATCATTTTGAAATACAATTTTTTTTCAGGGCTTCATTTTTATACCTTATCAAAGACGATTGGAGCATGGAGAATTATGTAGCTCACATTTTTTTTAACTGTGGTAAATGTTAGCCAGTGACCTTAAAACATTTTTTCACTTCTCCCAATCATGTCACTGGTCTTTCTTTAAACATTATCCACTTTTCTTGATGCGTGTAGATGCCGTGGCCAGCTTTGCAGCGATCCAGGGCAGCCCGCTGTATGTCCTCAGCGCCCAGGAGGTGGCCGACTGCTGCCTACCGACCCCTCTGATGGACCTCAACGTATTTGACTGTATCAAGGACCACGGGGGTCTGTGTACAGATGCTACCTACAAGTCCGGTACCGGGCCCAACGTCTGTAATAACGCCAGCTGCAAAGCTGTTGCCTCGGTGAATTCCTCTTTTCTAATCTTTTTTTTTGTCATCTGCCAATTTCAGTTTAATAAATCAAAACATATCTTAAAGACACTATATAACACTGTGGAAGACCCGTTTAAAAAATTGTCGAACTTTGCTATCTGACATATCTTACAGTGTTTGAAATACAAAAAAAAAAAACACCCTAGAACACAAAAGTTTGAACAGTTATGCTGTAACTAGTACAATATGTGCAGATACAAATTGGCACATTAATTTTATATCAGGCGATAGGAAATTCTGCATCACAGCAGTCTATGGAGAAAAGCTGGAATGGTCTCTCAATGATTTTCACTTTTTTAAAGCACTTAATGATTGTTTTACACTGCAATTTTTTCAGGGCTTCATTTTTAGACTGTATCAAAGACACTAGTAGCATGGGGAATCATGTAGCTCAGATGTTTTAAACTGGAAACATTGTTATACAGTGCCTTTAAAGATAAACATTACAATGGTATATAGAGGAAAATACTATCTTGGAACCTGTATCAAAATACATGTATAGGAGCTAGAAACTCAATTGTAATGGAATTATAGTGATCGTTAGACTTTAATTTCCCATCGTTAGACTTTAATTTCAATTATAGTCTCCTAGAGACAAACAATTCCAGCACGGCAATTGTTTTTTGGTGCATTTGTCAAATTGTAGGTAATTGCTAGGCTTCATATTTCTCAAACATGTCCTTCATAAATAGCCTAAGGCCATGAGCGATGTGTTGCTGCGCTGCGGGAGGGGTGCACATGAACAATGTTATCAGTTAAAATGATTTGTTTTAGAATCGTTTTAACATGATAAAACATGTCTAAACGTGTAAGTGATGTCACATCACAGATTGCGCAATTTTGTTGTTTTGTTCATGTAAATGATGTTCGAAAGGCCTGTCCATACACCCTATCGTGACGTTAAATGACAATCTACCTACTGATTAATCCATTTTCATTTATTTACACAAGTAAAACGCCCAAGCATTTACGAGCTGCATTGCATTAGTCCCGTGATGGAAACAAGGGTAAACTACATAAATACATGAACTTTAGTTTAATATTGAAATGAAATTAATCGAAGTAAAAAAACGTGCATTTCTAATGTAATTTTGTACGAAACCACATTCACCTAAAGAGCCTATAAATTTATCAATAACTTCGAAATTCATAATGAAAGAAATTTATTTAAAAATCAACAATTTCGTGGTCACATGTAGAAACATAATGACATCGGGGCAATGAAGTATAATGTGCCTCGGCTCCCTTCCACCCTGAATAAGTATAATCACAATTCCAACGAATTTCTTTCGATTTGAAGGCCCTTCCCCAATTTATCTAAATTTCTTGAGTATCATACCTCTTAAATTCTAAAAATCACCCAGAAACATGGGCGTACGCAAGGGCGTAGGCTGGTTTGGGCATGGGAAGGTGCACATCTTGGAGATGTGGAACCAAAGTTGAGAAAATTAATGTTGAAAGCAGAAAAGGGGTGCAATTTTTTGCGTGTGCTGGCCAGGGGTGGAACTACTCAGCGGGAGTGGAGGCAATATATAAAATGATACATTTTCGGGTTCAAAGATAGTCGAAATTGACGCAAATTATACTTCATTTCACTTTTTGTAACTAGAGAACATTTTTTTTTCTTTTTGACACCACAACAGACGAACACAATTGACAATCGCGGTAATGTACTTCGGCAAAAATTCAGATGATAGATGTTTTTTCCTCTATCAGACAGACCTATTTTCTGGACTAATTAGCAAATTGGGGTCCACCTAGAGGTTGATAGACGATCAAATTGTATGTTGCGTTTAAAATATGAAAGGTAGAACGTAAATATTCCATGGCCCAACACTTTTGAACAATATTCATCCATTTCTCAAATTCCGCAAAACCCTCCTCATTTTCTAACGCATGTTCAAACAAACTGCACTTAATCAATAAGCATAAAGACCAAATGCTATTTCCGTATTATTATGCTTTTTCGTTCTTCATTTGTCTGGATGGATGGATAGATAGATAAACATATTAACTAGATATGTAGATAGATAGATGGATAGATAGGTAGATAGATAAATAGATAGATAGATAGATAGATAGATAGATAGATAGATGGATGGATAGAAAATCACTTTATATGTTTTTCTCATGCAGAATTTGGTTCGTGGCAATTCAATTACATAAATAATTTTGATATTTACCGATATTAGAAGGCTAAATATTACCGATTCTATCTTCCCGAGCACTATTTTCCGTGGTTAAATTACATCTTGACAGGTAGGGCCTAATGGTCACAAGCATACCATGATGTATTTAAACTGGGAAATACGTTAAATATCACTGTGGTGGTAAACCTACTTACGTCCATTTAACCGTGATTATATTTTCTAACAGCCCAAAAATGGTGGGAAACAAGTGAAAAGTGGAGACGAGGGCGCCTTGGCCGTGGCTGTTACCATCAACCCTGTAATGGTCTTCGTAGACGCCAGCCAGTCGTCTTTCCAGCTGTATTCCGGTGGAGTGTACAGTGACCCGCAGTGTTCATCCACGATGCTCGACCACGGCCTGTTGCTGGTAGGCTATGGCGTTGACTCCTCCGGAGTGGAATATTGGATTTGCAAAAATAGTTGGGGTAAGTGTATTATACTGGTGAGCAATGCTCACTCCACCCCACCCCCACCCTACACCACTCCCGCCTATCCTAGTGACCATTTCACCCAAAATAACGCTTTTGCTAAGTAAAATATTAAATCATTCAAAATTTGCTATTTATAGGGTTCACTCGTCATAATGAGAACAAACAAGCAGATTAACCCAGTGGCAGCGAGACCTGGGGGGGGGGAATATAAAAACAAAACTAAATTACACTGCGAAAACCCTCTGGGCATTTCCGTGAATTATTGGACAAATCACAAATTATATAAACTGCTTAATCTAGAATCATATTACATTTTAATGGTTTGTATGGGTATGAATCATGAAGAAACAATGGGAACATCATTTCTACTCTTGATTTTACGTCTTCAACAGCACTCTCTAGGAGAATCAGAACCATACATGAAATACCACATGTGGGACCAGGGTGACTAAATCTCAGTTTTATGAAAAATTATCATTTATTCTGCAGTGTTTTTTTTTTTTCATGCCAATAGCCTCTTCTCATTGTTTTGAAAGTAATACAGCCCCACATATGCTTACTAAATCTGAAAAGGACATGAATAAATGCAAATTTGTGTGGATGGACAAAATGTAACGTAACTAACCGTAACGAAACTAACCATGTTTTTGATGTTGTAGTTAAAAATGAACAGATTTTTATCAATAAGTTATTATATTAAATGACTTATCAAAACAACAGAAGTAGCGTGAATACCACAGTTTGTTTCAGTTGAAAACAGGTTGAGGAAACTTTGAGGACTTGTCATTTTTTTTTCATGTCCTTTTTATGTAACGTAACTAACCATATTTAAAGTTCTTGTTAGTACCCACTGAGACATGTCTCATGGAAAACAAACAAAAAGTTGGACAGTTATAATATTGCTGTGTCACTAAGTGCAATCATATGTGGCAAGTATAACAAATTTGGCACATTTATTATTTTTAATATGACGGGAGCGATAGGGCAAATTCTTGGGACATCAACATAGCAGTCTATTTATGGAGAAAAGCTGGAATGGTCATATCAATGAATTGTTTCACTTCTTTTAAAAGCCACTTTAATGATGTTTTACAGCAACTGCAATTTTTTTCAGGTTGCTTTTCCATCTTTTAGACCTGTATCAGGAAGAGACACTAGTTATCATTGAGCGAATTCATGTAGTTCAGACTCGTTTTACAACCTGGAAACATGTTATATCTGCAGTGGCCTTTAAGATAACATTGTGTAAATACAATGGTATATAGAAAAAGAAAATCCACTAAATCTTGGAACCTCGCTAACCAAAATACAATGTATAGGCAGCTAGAAACTCAATTGTAAGTGATATTAGTAGTGATTCGTTTAGACGTTTATTTCGCCTCAGTTAGACTTTTTAATTTCAATTATAGTCTCCCTTAGAGACTATTAAACAATTCAGCATAGACAAAAAATTTTAAGCTCGTAATTGTGTTTATCTGGTGCATTTTGTGAAATTGTAAGTAATTGCAGGCTATCAACGAAATTAATTCTCCAAACAGTGTCCTTCATGAAATAGCCTAAGCCATGATGCGATTGTGTTGCTCGCTGGGCGGGAGGGGTGCATCATGAAATGTTTATCAGTTAAATGATTTGTTATTTAGAAATCGTTTAACACGATAAACATGTCTAAACGTGTAAGTGATTTCAATACAGATTGCACCATTTGTTGTTTGTTCATGTAAATGTGTTCCAAAGTTCCTGTCCTCACACCCTGTCGTGACGTTAAATGATAATCTAACTAACTGATTAATACCATTTTTCATCTTTATTTAGACAAGTAAAAGCCCAACATTTACGAGCATGGCATTGCATTAGTCCCAGTGATGGAAAACAGGAGGTAAAGCTACATAAATACATAAATTTAGTTTAATATTGAAATGAATTAATCGGAAAGTTAATTAAATCGAAGCGTGGCATACAAATAGAGTAAAGTCAAATGCCAGTATTGTGTGTACGAAACAAAACCACATTTACATAAAGGGCTCCATAACTTCATCAATTATTTTGCCGAATATTCATATGCCAGAAATTTATTTAATAAATCAGCAATTTTCTGTAAACATTTAGAAACATACATACATCATGGGTCAATGAAGTAATGTGCCTGGCTCTCTTCCCACCGCCAGCATAAACAATATAATCACAATTCGGAATGAAAATTCTTTGATTCGAAGCCCTTCCCAAAAATTATTTAAATTTTATGATAGGATCATACTTCTTAAAGATCTTAACATCAGCCTAGAACATGGGCGTAATCTCAGGCGTAGGCTGGTTTGGAGTAGGGAGGTACACATCTTAGGGATGTGGAAACTAAATATATAATTTAGAAATTACGGTTGAAACAGGAGCAACGGGGGTTGGGCGGTGCACGTGCAATCAAGTGACCAAGTGGAATCAATTCCCCCATTTGTTTTCAATACTTTTGGTTATGCTCTATTGGTTTGTTTATTTTGTTTTTGTTGTCTTTCCTGGGGTCTGCCTCATAATTTTACGGTACTGCTGAATGACTACATTAGTTGATGAGATGTTCTAATATTTATTATCATAAAATGATATTTTATTATAATGCATATTTATTAATAAATGTTCGTTTCAATCAATCAAGTCGATATAGAAGATGCATAGATTAAATAAATAAAATGCATTAATTTCGGATAAGGTAGATATATCGATAAGTACATAAATAATAAATAATAAAATATACTAGTACTAATATAGATAAAATGAATTTAAAATCAATCCAAATAGATAAATAAAATAGATGGATATGTAGAATAGCCTAAATAAACAGTTGTATAAATTGACAAATAAATAAATAAATATATGATATAAATTGAATAGATAGCCAGATAGATAAAATAATTCGAGTTAGATAGGAGTAGATAGATAGATAGATAGTAGATAGATAGAATAGATGGATAGATACGATAAGATAGATAGAATAGATAGATAGATAAATAAAGATAAACAAATACATAGATGAATAGATAGGAATAAGGTGGGAATTTAGACCGATAGATGGATATTGATTCATGGATAGAAGGATAGACGGAAAAAATAGATAAGTTAATGATTCAATAATGAAATAATATATAGGTTTATTAGAAACTAGATAGAATTTAGTAGATAGAATTGATAAGAATGACGATGGAGATAGATAGATAGATAGATAGATAGATAGATGATAGATAAGATAGATGAGGTAGATAGAATGATGATTATGGATTATTGATACAAGAAAAATTACATAAAATGTTAGCTGACCGTCCACATAGACAGACAGATTAAAAACACTTTACATGTTTTTTTCTCGTTGCCAGAATTTTGCTTACGTGGGAAATTCATTACAAAAAATAATTTTTGATATTGTTCCGACATTAATTATTGAGAAACTGGACAGCGTTAAATATCACTGTGGTGGGGTAAACCTAACTTCCGTCCATTTGACCATGATTATATTTTTAACAGCCAATGGTGGGAAACAAGTGAAAGTAACGAGCGGCGCCTTGGCCGTGCTTGTTAACCATCCGACCCCGGTACTGGGTCTTCGTAGACGGCCAGCCGTCGTTAACCTTTCCAGCGCTGTATTCTGGTGGAGTGTACCGGGAGTGACCCGCAGTTGTCCTCCACGCATCTCGATCCACGCCTGTTGCTGTTAGGGTCTACGGCGTCGACGTCGTCCGGAGTGGAATATTAGGATTTGCAAAAGATAGTGGGGTAAGTGTATTATACTGTGAGCAATGTCATCCCACCCCACCCACCCTACCTCGCTCCCGCCTATGCCTAGTGACGAGCAATTATACAACCCAAAATTAGACGCTTTTTGTTAAGTAAAATATTAATACATTTTATAATGTCGCGTATTTATGAGGGTTCACTCGTCATAATGAGGAACTAAAACAGCCAGATTTAACCTAGTGGCGCAGCGACACCTGGGGCGGGGGGGGATAAAAAACAAAAACTAAATTACACTCGAAGAACGCCTCTGTTGATTCGTGATTATTGGACATATCACAAATTATATAAACTCGCTAATCTAGAAATCATATTAGCATTTTAATGTTTGTTATGGGTTTGAATCATGAGAAACAATGGGGAGACATCAATTTTCTACTTCTTATATTTTACGTCTTCAACAAGGCTTACCCTCTAGGAGAATCAGAACGGCATACATGGAAATACCACATGTGGAAACTAGGTGAACTAAATCTCAGGTTTTTAGATGAAAAATTATCATGTTATTCTGCAGTTTTTTTCCATGCCAATACCTCTTCTCATTGTTTTGAAAAGTAAACAGCCCACATATGCTTACTAAATCTGAAAAGGACATTTGAATAAAGTCACAATTTGGTGTGATGGACGAAAAATGTAACGGTGAACTACCTACGAAACTAAACTGGTTTA
>JZLH01S0605444.1:29358-39987 GCA_001188425.1 Eucidaris tribuloides | reverse complement strand
AGTCTTTTTAACCATCCACGACCTGTCCCAATATTTTTAAATAGTTGATTTTATCTGATATAATTTGGCATTAATGTTATTTTGAAAACCGCAGGCACGTCTTAGGGGAGAAGAAGGATATAAAGAAATAGCCAGGAACAAGGAGCAAGCATGTGCGGAATTGCGACAGCTCCTGTTTACCGCATATTAGATGTTTCTATGGTTCGTCGGTGATGGAAGACGCCTTAGATGCTACATGCATGGTGGTACGTAAATTTATGATTTAAAAGGCATTTGTTAAACTTTGCTGAAGTCCGTCAAACTTTGGAATGAATCTTTAAATATTGAACGCCACAGGGGCGCAGGAACTGGGGGGAGGCAGGGGGGCACTTACACCCGCCCTAAAATTTTTGCGATAGCAAAAAAGTGAGCCCTTTCTTTTTCAAAACGAAATGTGCCTTTGTGAGAGAGCCCTTTTTGTCAGGCTAACTCATGTTTTGTCGATATTTGATCTTCTTTATATTCATTTTTATTTATTTTCTTTGCCCCTAACGGGGCTACGTATAGGCCTACAATAGACATAATTAGTAAATTATATTCAACAAGCATTTGTAGCTAAAAAGGGGCATTTAGCATCATCCTAGTTAATGCCTCTCATGTGGTAGCAAAATATGAACCATGCTAACTTGTTTGCTCCCCCCCCACACCATGTTTAATTGAAGGAAAATAATGCCCTTTTTTATTTCTAAAGATTGAATGTGCCTTATTCTTGGTTTTGATAACGGCATATCTGAGTGGCAGTGATAACCTTTATATACGGCACATTTCGTCACTAGAGGTGATTTCTTTTATTTTTGTTATTTTTTAATCTATGTATTTTGGCCTCTGACTGTTCTGATGGGGACCATAATAGAGAAAGAAAATAACTTGTACAAAGAAGAGGCCAACATATGTAACCTAAGAGGGCATTATGGCCTCTCAATCTTCAAGAGACCGTCTGCGGTTGCAAAGAATTGGGCCTCTCTAAAAAATGCTGTTCGTGATAATCATGGCGCTATTTATTTATACTCTTACATCGAATAAAAAAGTGTTTTTTCGTGTCGGTAACTTTTCCTACGACCGCCCTTTTCTTTCTTCAACAAAGAAAATCATCCCTCGAAGGAAAAGAAATGCCCCTTTTTCTTCAGCAGACACTCATAGATATTCGCAAATGTGCATCACGTGACTTGGTAATTTATAAGGAAAGCAGTTTATATCTCATGCCTCACTAACGTATCTGCTCATTAATTCTTATGGATTCGTTATGATTGTTCTCATCTTTTTAACACACTGCAAAAATTCTGGAGTGTAATCGAGCCAGACAGAAAGCGAGTTTTTACAACTAAAAAGTTTCAATTTTTTCCAGCAACCGCTCCTCGCTACGCTCGATTGCGAGGTATGTATATTTCAAGCGTTTTAATATGATCAAGAAATTCCCTTCAAAAAGGTTTGCTCAGTTATACCCCCTCCCCCAAACGAAAATACGTTCCGCCGCCCCTGTATGACCATGAAAGCTTTTGACAGTAACGCTTTAACTAGCAAATGTGTGCATATAGATACTTTCATGCTCATAATTATGGAATACTTAAAAACATTTTAGAAGTTGCCATTTTTCCGTGAACGGTACGTCTGGGATTAATGTTTGTTCACCCAAGGTGAAATCATTACATTCTAAGTATTTCCGGAATTTTGAGCATTTTGTGGCGTCCGACTCGACACTAAAACCTGCGTTTATAAATGGCGATGTTGTTGTTGTTGTTGTTGAGTCACGTGCTGGTTACACGCGTTATTAGACTTGTTACATACACTATTCTCATGTTAATATAGTGATAAATTACACTAGATCAAAATTTATCAGTTTTCTGTGTTGTCTTTTTAATTACTTTAATTTGATACTTTTTCATGATTTTTCGTGGATTTTTAAAAAACGAATATATAATTGTTATTGCGCTCAAACGTATTTCAGTTTTTACTTAAGTCATCTCATGAAATCCAAAAATTGCTTTACATACTGCGTTTTTGTGAAATAAACACTTGTCTTGAAAATTTTGGACGATATAGGAGAATCAACAAAATATTCCATAATTATGAGCATGAGTGTATATCGGCAAATGAATCTCTCTTATGGGGACAAACATTTTATTACAAATCAGTCTCGGGGGGGGGGGGGGGCTGGAATGGTTGCTCACTAATTTTCACTTTTTAAAAGAACTTAATGACGTTCATGTAGCTCGGATTGTTAAGCAATGCTTTTAAAACTCGTTGATGTCTCTTTGAGTACACAACAAGTACAACTACCGGTAGTGCTACCACCTCTACTAATACAACTGCAACAACAACAATTACTACTACTACTACTGCTGCTGCTGCTACTGCTGCTACTATAACTTCTACTGTTTATTAACAGAATAAAAAAAGAAATGAACATGCAACCCAAATATTCACTGACAATGAAGACAATGAGGACAATACGAGAAAACTATTGACTCCGAGATAATCTTAGACAACTATTTTTCCGAGAGGCAACAAAGGGATAATAGTTGTCTCAGGCTTATCGAGTGGGACCATTGCCTTACCTTGTCAGCTCTTGGGGATATCTTAACTTCATTTGGGCTAAATAATCGCGATCTTCCCTAGATTGAAACAACAGTAAGCCAAAATGGAAAAGAATGTAAAACTGTTCTTAGTTTGGGCCAGGTTCATATTTTATACGTATGTGCAAAACGACCTTAACCATTAACCGGTATATATCAACATAGATATGTGTGTACAAATTTCTTAATTAGAAGCTCTTAAATTGGAATTTTAACGGTCAATGTACACATTTTATCAGGGCGTTATTAACCACATGGACAAAGAACACCGCAAGGATGTTACAGTGTATAGTACAGCATCAAAGTATAAACATACCAATGTAACATAACTATTTCAAACCGATCAATAATATACAAAAAAAATGGTATACCATTAATTAATTCACACTTTAACCAAATAAAACGCTTGAAAATTCATACCGTACCTAAAGAGAAAAAGAGCATGGACGTTTAGGATTTTAAAGTTTGCTTTTTAATGTCTGTTCCATCTTATTCACTCATGTGCAATATAATGTAACAAGTGATTTTCTTATTTAGGAATAATTTGATTTCAAGGGACATTCTTGACAAATCTTGTGTTTTTTTATATCATTATGTTACAGCTCTCACTTGTGTTTTTCAAAACTAACTATATTTTTCTCGATATTCTTAAGAATTATGTAATAAAATTTCAGATTGATTCGTGATATAAATCAGAAAATATGTGTGTGATATCTTTATATTTTTTCAGTAAAATGAACTTAGTGCTACAGCGATTAATCTGTAGGCCTATATTGTTTTATAATATGTGCTTCCAAAGAAATACGACTGCAATCTAATCCGCCTCTGCTTATAATATTTCATTTATGGTTCGAAAATTAAATTTTAAAATGTAAATTATATTCAGATATAAATTTGTTTTTTCCCAAGTACTCGTTATTGTCTGTGTTGCTATAAAAGTATGTACATATAATATTTTAAATAATCCTGTCATCATTTGCCATTCTATAAAATACCTATTCGTGATTATACTTCACATAATACCTATCAATCATGATTAAGAACTGAAGAAACTTATAAGATATTATTCTATTTTGTTATAAACTAATACGGCATTTGTCATTTTACTATTATTTTTTGTAAAAGCTCGATTGTGAGCATGTTTATATTTTATGAATATAATGTAATACATAGAAATAATAAATGATAATCATAAATATCGTTTATAATCTGTCTGGTTACAAGTGTGTCTGTGTCTGTGTGTGTGCATGCGCCCGCTAACCAGTGTGTGTGTGTTCGTGTGTGTGTCTGTGTGTCTGTGTGTGTGCATGCGCCCGCTAACCAGTGCGTGTGTGTTCGTGTGTGTATGTGTCTGTGTGTCTCTGTGTGTGTGTGTGTGTGTGTGTGTGTGTGTGTGTGTGTCTGTCTGTCTGTGTGTCTGTCTGTCTGTTTGTGTGTCTGTGTATATGGTAAAAAAGAATACCCAGTTAATGACCGGGCCATTGTGTGGATCACTAAATTCCATGCGTTATCGAACTTGTGATGTAATTGTCGCTCTAAATCTTTACAAAACTTAAAGGGCAGGTTTTGTTTTGGCGATTTTTCTTTTATTTGAAAGCTATATGCCCAAAGGTCATATCACACCAATAACAGATTCTGAATGTCTTTATCATTATTCTTTTATTAATTAATGAAAAATTTCGGGGGGACCCCCAAGATTTTTGACTAGGCCTATATATTCAACATAACATCCAAAGGGTTAATAAGGTGTTAACTCTTTACACGCTGAATTTATTTTGAGGGGATAATAATGACAATTGTTCTTTTCAAATCTTCTTTGAATGTCACTTTCCTTTTTGTGGTAATGAAAATAGTTACTTTTCTATAGATATTGCTTAAGCAAACTAGCTATTTTTTAGTGTCTCCTGTGCAAAAGTGAAGAAAAAACACAATTATTACGATTGTTTAATTTAATTGCACGAATGTGCATGCTAAGGGTTAAGGTTATCTGAATTATACCTCATCAGAAAGATCAGAGTCTGATCATTTCGATGAGGTATAATTCAGATAACAACACCTTATTAACCCTCTGGATGCTATAGTTCATCAGAAAGATCAGAGTCTGATCATTTTGACGAGGTATAATTCAAATAACCTTAACACCTCATTAACCCTCTGGATGTTATAATGTAATTATTTTTCTATTAATTAATGAAAATTTCGGGGACCCCCGAGATACATATTTAACATAACATCCAAGGGGTTAATGAGGTGTTAAGGTTATCTGAATTATGTCTCATCAGACAGATCAGAGTCTGATCATTTCGATGAGGTATAATTCAGATAACCTTAACACCTTAATCACGAAGGTCCCACCCCCCCCCCCCCGAGATTTTTTATTAATTAAAAAACGTGCCAAAGTCGCAAATCTGCATTACACAATACACACAATTCCCATAGACCTGCAATTTCCGTGGCACGTTAAAGGCCTCCGCACACTACACGACTTCTGTCGTACGACTGCACCGACTTGGATCCGAAATAAAAAACAAAGCTTATATTTCGTACACGATCAGCGTGTACGAAATAAGCTTTGTTTTTTTTATTTCGGATCCAAGTCGGTGTAGTCGTACGACAAAAGTCGTATAGTGTGCGGTGGCCTTAAGAGTCGATTAAAAAAACTAATTTGAATAGATTGTGTCAGGGATGTGCAAATCCATTACTTCCCTTCATTATCAATACCAAACGGCAGTTTACATGTAGTACTTACAAATGGTGTGCTGAAAGTTTGAGATCCATACGTCATGAATTTGTTGTTTTATGAGAAAAATAACGACATGTTACCAGAATGTTGTCCTTTCCGTGAGTTTCAATTTTGCTCAAACTGCGAATCGCGGTTATGTGTGTCGTCGCAAGACCAGCGGAGCGCACTGATTGGTTAAACGGCTAAGCTCCGCACGACCTTTGGCTAACGACTGATCGGACAATTTTGGAACGGCACGTGCACGTTTGAAGTCGCGGATTTTTTTAAATTGCTTCTGAGTAATTTGAAAAAGGATGAAGTTTAACCGTCCAGATTTTCACCAAAACTCAATATTTTGCCCCAAGTCTCTATGAGAGTTGTTTATTTATATTAATCTTCACATTGGATATGATTTCAGCTGATTTCATTCATTTAGGTGTTTTTGACGTGCAAATGAATGACGCAATCTTTAAAAGACATTCAGAATCTGTTATTGATGTGATATGACCTTTGGGTATAAACCTTTCAAATAAAAAAAAATCACCAAAACTAAACTTGTGCTTTAAAGCATTACTCACAGTTGAGATCTGTCAAACACGATTTTCGGAGCAATCCATGACATTCATGACATCATTCAAACAAGTTCCTATTCCATTAACCATAACCAACCAGCAACAAGAAATAAACTTTCAATAATAAAATCTGGGGCAGGTTCTTGAGTATGTTTTATCAATTTTCGTCCACTCGAAGTCGGTTTTCCCAGCTTCAGCCTGCCAGTAATAGGCTACTATAACATGTGAGACCGATTTCAGTGGAAATTTTCTTTATGTCTACAATATTTCATCCTGTCAACTGTCTAATTCGGCTACGTTGTTTTACCGTTGTCATATGACTACTCGTTCAACAGACTATCTAGAAATTATAAATTACAAGCGAATACAGATTTCAAGAAGGTTTTGCAATGTCCCATGTTACTTAAAGATATAGGCTAATTAAAAAAAAACACACCTTAGAATACAAAAGTTTGGAAAGTTATGGTGCGAAACCTAAAAGTTTGCATGGATAAACATCACGTGTGACTTATTCCCCAGGAAGAGGAATTTCAAACTACAGTTTTCAAGGGTTGCATGTTTGAACTATATCAAAGACACTTAGAACATTGAGAATTATGTTGTTCACATTTTAAAACTGGAGTCATTAATAAATTGTATGTTTAAAAAAAAATCACAAACTTTTGGTAACGGCTATGTGTTTAATAAGTTATAATTGCAGGAAAATAGAAATCGTGAGACATTCTGAATCAATTTGGTTAATTGAAATAATAGAATTATGTCGTAGCTTTTAGACCCCGGGCTTACAGACACTTATCAGTTAACAATTCGTTCAAATATTACAGACTTGACTTGACCTTCGGACAGTGAACTTTTGGCTTTGGGTATGACAAAAATTTATGCGGCATTCAGTTAAATAAATAAAAATACTAAAGGGAAGAAAAAATTGTATGTACACAACACTTATGTCTGCGTCACGAAGTGCACGCACGCGTGTCGCTTTGTGCAAAGCTCGTGATACTCTTGATAACAATCATGTGATAAAAGCAAATTGAATACAATGAAACAAAACAAAGTATGCACAATATCAAGTTGGTGTTTGTCCTGAAAGAACTTGTGATCTGACAGTTTCAATCAAATACACACGCAGATCTGGAAGTTGGGTCATTCTTCCGACTGCTGTTTACCAATACCTCCGTTCACTCCAATAGTATTCAAAGTTCTAAATCAAAGATGGCGGCACCAGTACTATTTGCGTGCTTCGTTTTGACCTTAATGGCGAGGGTTTCAAGCGCCGACTCGGCATCGTGGCAAGCATGGAAAACCCAGTACGGCAAGAGTTACTCGACATCGACAGAAGAAAGTGTTAGGCGAATGATTTGGGAGAAGAATCAACGAATCATTGAGGACCACAACGTCGACTTCGTCGCCGGTAGGACAGCCTTCAAAATGGCCATGAATGCCTTCGGTGATCGGAATCAGGTATAATATCTCGTAAGGTTTTAAGACTACCCTCCGGACAACTTTCACCCAGAAAATTACCCATCAAGGACAACTAGTATGCTGTCCTATACTGTGGAAAATGAAAGCAAGTTAAAAATGACTAACATTTGAGTAATTGGCATCCTACATGTACGCATGCTGTACCTTTGGGCAAAATTTGGAAAAGAAATCATCATTCTGTTGAAAGATATTTACGTCAAATGCTGTAAAATTGTATTAATACCAATGCAAAATGATGACGGACACAAATTGTCCATTAGGCCTATGAGGAATAATGTCTTTGCCCCTTACTTCCTTTTGTCATAGTAGGGCACTATACTGCCCCCCCCCCCCTCCATGACAAAACGGCATAACTGACTTTTTTTCTCAAAATTGAGTTATATAGTGTTGGGGACTCAGTACATTATGTTAAGCATGCAGAACAAAAACTATTAATTTGAAATGTTCCTTTGTTTTATAATCCGCTCGTTAAAAGGACACTGATTAGGGCTTTAAGGCTTTGAACAAAATACATTCTGTTAATATCTCCAAAACACCAAAATGTCAGTTATGCCCTCTTGTCATGGGGGCAGTATACACCCTGACGATTAGGACAATTAGCCGTTAGCCCGGGTGATGCTTGTTCTCGGGGAGTAGATTTCCACGTGGAAGTTGCCCAAAGAATGTAGTAAGTAACTACCCTAGGATTAGTTTTCGAGATTGTATTTTTCCATGAGGGGGTATTTGTTCGGGGGAAGGGAAATCGGCCGGGGTAGTTGTCTGGGGTGTAGCTGTCCGGATAGATACTCATCATAATATGATAGGTTGCTGAACCTTTACACCTATACTGCAACGACAAAGGTAAACAGCGTGTAAGCAGGTAAGAGGAATAAAAACAAAAGCTGTGTTCTTAGTCATGTAAGTCAGTCAATGTACCTGTTTCATATTTATATATCAGTGGTGGACGACAGTCTGAAAACTGTCATAACGGGAGTTGGTCGCAGTTCGAAATGCAATGAAATGTCTTGAGAAATGCAGAATTAAATTTATGTCAGTATTAGCAGACGTAAATCCTAAAAAGTTTCAGAAACAATAAACTGAACTGAAAATGCAAGTGTACTTGCCAGCAAACTGCTTACAGGAAATGTAAACACGAGATAATTATGCGTGCTGCTCTTTTTGAAAAGTCATCGGTGTGCCTTATCCCGCGTCCTGTTGTTGCTCTCCTCCCGCCCCTTCCTCCTCCCGTCTCTCCCCTCCCTTCTCTCTCTCTCTTGCTGTATCCACTCCTCCCCTTGCTCCGTCTTCCGTCCCCTCTCCCCTTCTCCTCTTTCCCCTCCCTCCTCCTCTCTCCCCATTCCTCCCCCTCTCCCTTCCTCCTGCACCCCATGACTTTGTACTCTAGTTAAACATGTCTTTCACTTTCATACAGGCGCTGATTCGACCGATACTGAGGCGTGGTGACACACCGTGGGTTCGAGCCCGGACTCCGGTGGAGGATTTCTCTGATCATACTGGCACCATGCCAACCTCGTGGGATTGGAGGAAAGAGGGCGTGGTCAACCCAGTATGGAACCAAGGGATGAGTGGCTCGGTGGAAGCTTTTGACGCAGCAGGTGAACGAGGGGCGACTGAAAAGTCTGAAGGATTCTCTTAGCAACCAGTTGATCCTACCATGTATAGTTCTATCCTGAGACGAATATACCAACGGGATATAAAACATTGGGCAGTTTCCTTTTGTGCATTGGGCTAGGTTTGTAACGGGCTTAAAATGCAAATTATGCTCACCGAACAGGGAACAGCCATATGAGTGCTAATGCGCAAAATTTGTGTAAGTTTCAAACGTCTATTAAGAAAAAATGAAGAAATAAATAAAAGAAAAAGCATGAGGTGATCATACTGTAAAGAAATATCATTACAATTAAAGTGAAAAGGAAATGAAAGCCATGTCTTTAATCAGTTTCATGAAAATTTCAACACAAATTGCCTTCTAATTCTCTGTTTTTTTTTCATAAAAGTCAGATTCATGTGGAAAAACAAGGGTAATTTGTGCTGCAATCCACATGAACATGATGAAAGTGAATGAAGATATGGTTTCATTTCTTTTTTTGACTTGGCTGTAATGATGTTAAGAATGTGATCTCCTCAGATTTTCTTTTACTTATTTCTTCATTTTTTCCTAAATAGATGGTTGAAAATTACACAAATGCGCATGGCTGTTCCCTGAAGTTCTGTACATCGGTGAACAAAATTTGTATTTCAATCCCCGAAATCTACCTCTCGAGGAAATCCGCCAGTGCTTCATATTCCGTTGGCAGGTTGGTATATTCGTCTCAGGTTCAAGCTTCTATCCACCTGACATTTTGTATGCAAGCTTTTATCCACTTCTCTATTTTCACGCCAACTGATCAGTCGCACGCAGGGGCGTCGATCCATGTTTTGGAGGGGGCGGGGGGGGGGGCAAAAGTGAAAACATGTCCAAAATTTTCGGCGCGTTCCGCGCGTCAAATTTTAATACAGAATTTTGCTCGCTAAGCGCGCCAAAAAATTGACAATTTTGTATGTTTAGTAGCATTTTATGCCATTTTTAATGGTTTTTAAAGTGCTTTCCAGTGCTCTTTAAAACAAATATTTGCATTGCATATGAGGAATTTTTCAAGTTATTAAAATTATTGGGGGCAAACCAATATGTCTGCCCCCCCCCAATATTTTCATGGGGGGTGATCGCTCCCCCCCCCTTCCCCCACAGGATCGATGCCTCTGATGGTTGCACGCTTTCTATTTGTTGTCTGCTGTCTTGCGATTACTGGATCGAAGAAAGATGGCAATGCGCAACCAGAGTACCCATTGAGTGCAGGATTATTCCTCATATAGACCCTTTTATCCTTTTTCTACAATAGTTACTGTCAAACTCTGAAATAAGTCTAGGGCATCATCCCATCGAATTGTATGTCCTGTATTGAGGGCGTGTTCAGCTAAAGCTAAATGGGATGGATTGTTCAATAGGCAGAACTCTCAATAATTAACTTCATAACTAGCAAAAAGGGCCCTTTGATTGAACAACCCATCCCATTCAGCTGAAGTCATTTTCTTCAAATGTTGTCAGATTGTTTTCTCTGTTCAAATTATACTTTTTATACCCGGGGGGGGGTCAGTGCCATTACAACGTGTACACCATGCGCGTGTGAAAAAACGCGTAAAAAGGGTTGTTTTTCATGGTCGGACGATGTACGCGCGTACATCGAAAAGGGTATCAAAATCG
>JZLH01S0605435.1:72206-84626 GCA_001188425.1 Eucidaris tribuloides | reverse complement strand
AATAACCTCATGTGGTTCCATTGCTAAGAGTTTATCATCAGAGCATGACTTATTAATGATCCTATGATAAGCCATCAATTCATTTCCAGAAATCAATGACTTTGCTAGAAGTAGGTGACCTTCAACCAGATCTTGAAACAGATACTTAGAAAAATATTTATTTGTGTGTGGTTATGGGTGTGGGTGTGGTTGGTTTTGTTTTTGTTTACTTTTCAGGGAGTTGGGGGGAGGTTTAATCACAGACTGAACATTTCTTTCACCTTTTAATTGATAGACTCTCAAACTGACAGACTGAATGATTTATTCATTTGTTGCTTTATTACTTATTTTTGTACATAATTTATGTCACTTTAATATTATTCAATCTGCTAATTTCTCTATCTAATAAACTGTGCCTTCTATATTTATTTTTATTTATTTTCATATTTATTTATTTATTTATTTATTTATTTATGTATTCAATTATCAATTAATTCATTATCTATTCATTTACTTTTTTTTATACTTATTCATTTATTCATTAATCTTTCTATTAAAAAGATAAAGCTGGGTATTGACACATTGAAATAAATACCAGATTCCTTTACTTAAAGTACTTATTATTTCCAAGTTTCAGTCTTTGTCTTACTATCAAAGTTAGTTTTTTCCTCATTTTTTTCCTTTACTTTTGCAATTTTGCCATTTTGTATGTATCACACACAAATGGCCATTCGATTACTCATCTACAAGTTTGATTGCAATTATACAGGACAGTTTGTGGCTTTGACAAATCCCCAAAATTCTGGATCCAGCTTTGCATGCTTAGTCCTCTTTACAAAATTTCTGACCACCACGGAGTTTAGTTCGGTATATGGTATGACTGGTCAATTTGATTTTAATTGATTGTGATGATTTCACAAGAAAGTGAAATCATAAGAACATTCCTTTCATACATGAAAATGACTATTCATACAGTCATACTAGTGGTGTTTCCTGCTCAAAATAACTCCCACAGCAAGAGCCCATTCTCATATCTCAAACAGGTCTAACTGCCAGACATAATCAAAACTCTCACGAAACACGACGGCTCTAATCGTTGCCCCTGTTCTACATCCCATTGTCTGTGTCCCCCATTTGCCCCCCACGCATCCACGTCACTAGAATCACCCTTCCCTTCCACCGAAGCCAAAATGATCCCAAATCCCACTTATCCTTGAAATCTTGACATCGCCAGCCAGGTGAGAGTCACCTACAGCGACGGCCTAGCATGGCGCCTCGCGATTTCGATACTCGGCGAGGAAAACGCTCACAGTACCTTGACGGAAGCTTTTTTTCTTC
Source organism: Eucidaris tribuloides (assembly GCA_001188425.1). NCBI lineage: Eukaryota > Metazoa > Echinodermata > Echinoidea > Cidaroida > Cidaridae > Eucidaris > Eucidaris tribuloides. The sequence continues at coordinate 83,309 of JZLH01S0605435.1, read as the reverse complement.
CCTTTGTGGCGCTTAATCGCTTATTTCCTGTATTGCACTTTACTGGAAACCGCTGCCAATAGTGCAGTGACTGACAAAGGAGAAATCCTATTACAAAGTCCTTCCGGCCTCTCTCAACGATAGATGATATTCCAGGTACGAACGAAACACCACGAAAATCAGAATATCGCACAATTCCCCGTTGGTCCGGTGCCTGGGCCAGTCAGTCCAACATTGTCATTTAATTAGTCATTTTAATAGATTCTCACACTAAAACCTTGCCAAGTATAGTGATTGTGCCAAAGTTCTAATCCAATAATGTAAACATTGTACGGACAAAATTGCCAAACATCATTAGGAACATTTTAATTTCATTTTTATAATTATTGATTGAAAGAGCCAACAGATAACTGTTAGCAATGAGTAATCAATCAAATGTTGATTGCCATTTACAACAATGTTCAAATGGGAAAATCTGTCAATGAATGTTAACATCATGTCATTTAATATTTTTAATGTTTATTGCCATATAGTAGGGAAAAAGGTTTAGGGAATTGTGATAATTCTTATACATTTAAAATCTCTTCTTTTTTCATTTTGGCAGAAATTATTTGTGTTCTTCATCACGTCATTGAATGAAGTCAATAAATTGTAAGTAAAATCAAACACACAAATCTGACAAATACGTAACAGAAAGATTGCAGAACCTTCAAACAAATGAATCATACAATTCATCATAAAAAAGAGTTGAACAATTCAAAACTGTCAAAATGACGGTAAGAATTCTTTGAGTCAAATCGATGATTACAACTTGGCAATATGACAAACACAAACCAAAATTACTACATACCACAATGAGAAGCTAGCCCCAACACGGCACTCTCCAGAGTCGTGCCTGCCCTTGAGAGTATGAAATCTGAAACTGCGGCGGTTTACATTGATGATCATTGTCTCTGACAAGAATAGGCATGTTCAACAGACATATTCAGGCAATTTTTCGCACGCTACTGCACTAAATTTACTGAGTAATATCCTCAGAGTAGTGCGCATTCTTTTGTGATTGACGTGAATGTTCCTAACGGCATCTTTTTCAAGAACATTTATTAGTTGGTGGGTAGTAGGGAGAGGAGAGAGAGCAAGGAATTTGGTAAGAAGTACATCAAAACTGTAATATTTTACCTTCTGAAAATAGAAAACAAATGTATTTATTTTTTTTAAACAAAGAAGCCAGTGTTGAAAGGAGAATTGATATTATCCATTGCTGATGGTTACACTCAGAAAAAAAAAATCAAGATACCTTCAAGTCATTCATAATGATGAAACTGATGTGAATGTCAACTTGTTTATGACAACATGCTCAGGCACAAGAAAGGGAATTACGTCCACAAAAAAGTGGAAAAAATAACAACTGCAGATGAAGTACAAGCATAAAGGGAATTTAATTATTTTATTTCAAGGTTTGGAAAAAGTACAAAATGTTCATCTTCATGATCATCATCATCATTCTCATCCTCATTATCATTCACACAAACATTTAATACTTGAATTTTTTTTACGTGACTGGTCTGGCAGAGTTCAGGTGTATGCTTAACCCTAATCAGGCTGGGCTTTTTTTGGCCGCTATGCTATATCTGCGGGGGGGGGGGGGGGGCAGCATCTGCCCCCCCCCCCCCCCCCCCCCCCCCCCCCCCCCCCCCCCCCCCCCCCCCCCCCCCCCCCCCCCCCCCCCCCCCCCCCCCCCCCCCCCGCCCTCCCCCCCCCCCGCCCCCCCCCCCCCCCCCCCCCCTCCCCCCCCCCCCCCCCGCCCCCCGCCCCCCCCCCGCCCCCCCACCCTCCCCCTGCCCCCCGCCCCCCCCCCCCCCCCCCCCCCCCCCCCCCCCCCCCCCCCCCGCCCCCCCCTCCCCCCCCCCCCCCCCTTCCCCTCCCCCCGCCCCCCCGCCCCCCCCCCCCCCCCACCCCCCCCCCCTCGCCCCCCCTCCCCCCCCCCCCCCCCCCCCCCCCCCCCCCCCCCCGCCCCCCCTCCCACCCTCCCCCCCCCCGCCCCCCCCTGAGATCTCGGCCGTCGATCGCGCGATCGGCCGAAAATCGGCACGCACGTTGCCCATCACGTAATCTACAAGACTGTATAGTTAATTACCAGGAATTAATTTCATATCAATTAATAATGCTAATTTATGCGTAAAATCATAATTAAGCTGTAAATCACTAATTAAAGCTCCACCACTGCTAATTTTTGTGTCTGGACACTCTTTTTAGCATTCTTAACAAGTTTACTTGAAAAAAATCCGGAATCAAAATTGATTTCCTATTTATTTATTTCCTATGTATTTTATGGTTTTTTCAAATTTCTTATGTATTTCTTTGTTTTTTAACCTTTTGTTTTCTATTGTTTTTTTGATGAAATTTGTCGGGGACACTTTTGCGATCATAAACAGCACAAAAGTAATTAATTTCAACCAATAAAAGTAAATATAATCATACATTTATGAATTTTGGCTGAAAACACAATTTGTATTGGAAATGTACACAAAATCACGTTTTTGAGCGATTTTGGGGGTGACATGCAAGTACAAAATGTTACGTAACTTGGGAACCGTGTACCCGGACGTCGCAAATTTGGTCTCAAAAGATGCGCGACATTCGAGAGAATACAGTCATGAAACGCCGTGGCAACTGCTTCGCGCGTCGCAGACATTTTGCGCGAAACGTCTAGAGGGGGGCGGATTCCGCCCCCCACCCCAGCCTTTTTAGGGCTAAGGTTACATCACACTTTGGTAAAGATGTTTAAAATCAGGGTTAGCGATTTAGATCGATGGTGATTTAAATCACTGATTTTAATCATGATCTTTTGAAGAAAAAAAATTGTGATTTAAATCAAATATATCAATTTATTGATTTACATCATAATTTAAATCAAGTAACTCATGATTTCAATCACCCCTTTCTTCTTCTTTTTCTCGCCAACCCTGTTTAAAATGGAGCAAATCTTGAAACAAAATCCACAGAACAATAAATAATAATTCAAGATTGTTTGTTTGTTTGTTTGTCATATTCCATAGCAGACACATTAGGAGTTGATAGAGTACAAGAATAAGCTCACATACACCATGATGTTTATTTGAAGAACATTTGTCCATGGAACACACTATGAATGTGAAAAGACATCACTTGCTAAAAATGATTTTTTAATCATGTTCACAATACAAACAAATCTGATTTGAAGATCACTGTAGCACTTCATCCACCCTAGCTTGTGGTATTTTAGGCATTGCTTTTAAGGCTTTTTCTTTATTTGTACACTAAATCATTTATACTCAGATTTGATACAGCAAAAGACAGGTACATAAAAATGCAGTATTCAAAATTTGGGATTCATACATTGTACAGTTTTTAAAATATACTAGACATTATTTGAAATTGGGCCAATGATGAAGTTGTATTTTGTAATAGTAGTCTAGGTTTCAGACAATGGATGTAGCTTTCACATACTAATTTTGAATTTGGTATTTTCCGACCACAGCAAAGATTGCTTGACAATCATGCTACTGCACTGGTGTGAGTTTTTGACCTTGTAAGCTTTGATCAGCCGGTATTCAGTTTGCACTAGACGGTACACAAATCAGGTCAGGCAGCCAGACTAGTTTAATGGCTGTATGTTACACTGGGGAATTCTGTTTGAATTTTATCCAAGCTTTATTTCAGACTTTTCAGCCTTAAAGCTTTTGTGAGAGGTGAAGATTTATGTGAATCATAAGATTATAAATGATTTTAGCTTTTTTGGTCAATAAATTCATTTTGGGGTGTGCAAATCATGGACACAATTTTTAAGTCTATTATGCTCACAGATGGCCCCCAGACATGGCCGACGAAGCGGTATAAGTATTCTCCAAACCAGATCGGTCCCACTCTTAAAGATTGAGTCCAGGATTTGCAAGTCCATTACTTCCCTTCATTATCAATACCAAACGGTAGTTTAGTACTTACAAATGGTGTGTTGAAATTTTGAGATTCATGTCATGAATTTGTTGTTTTATCAGAAAAACTAATAACGATATGTTACCAGAATATTGTCCTTTCTGCGAGTTTAAATTTTGCTCAAATTGCGAATTGCGGTTATGTGTACATTCCCATAACCAGCGGAGCACACTGATTGGTTAAACGGCTCAACTCCGTGCGACCTTCGGCTAACGGCTGATTGGACAATTTTGGAACGGCTTGTGCACGTTAACGTCACTGTAAATTTTGAAGTTTAAATGTCCAGATCTTCACCAAAACTACGTATTCTACCCAAAGGTTCTATGAGAGGTGTTTATTTATACTAATCTTCACATTGTGAACGATTTGAGCTGATTTCATTCATTTTGCCGTTTTCTGACATGCAAATCCCGTACTCTATCTTTAAGAACTACACCATAAATATTTGAGAATCAAACACGAAAACTCACTGATCTTCATTTCCATGGATTTCTCCAGCCGGTCCACCCGTTCCGACAGCTTGCCCAGCATGGAGCGCAGGAATCCGATCTCCTGGTCCTTCTGGAGTATGGTCATCTGGAGCTCCCGGATCTTGTCGTCCGACGATCCCAGGAATTCCTTGATGCTGTCGTAGGGACACTGGCCATGGGACAGGTGCTCCATCACCTGGTTTTAGGCAAACAAATTTAATTTGGAAATAGAAATGATACAGAATGAGATTAACTTATAGAAATGCAGTTTAAGTACCAAAACATTCACACATTTATTACTCTAGATCTGATCGGTTTCAAGAACATGACATAGCTGGGAGCTTCTAGAGCACAACAAAAGATGATGGAATAACCCAAGTTTAAAGCTGTTACTGAACCAAAGAAATGCATAGATGAAGATATTCATCTTTTGTTCTACTCTTAGAAGCCCCCAGCTGTGGTAGACAAAGCAACGTCTCATTCTCACAACAGAACAGGGGAAAAAATGTTTGAAAACTTGACCAAATACTGGAATTTTGTTATTGTATGTTTAGGGTAATGTGGATATCACCATAACAAAATGTATTTTTACTAGAAAAAAATATCTAGAAAAGACTCTGACTTTTAGAAAGTGCTAAATGAATAATTTGCGTTTATTCATCATTAAATAATTTCCCTTTTATATCTAGATTCAGCATACTTCACGTAATACCCAAATAAGACTTACTGTATGTGTGTATAAAGAAGTATATAACCACATAGATATCTACCCGGTACATTAAACTTTTAATCAGATGTATCCCTGAGATATTATGTGAATTTACAAGGCGATGAAAGAATTGAATTGTTGAAAGCCCACTACCTATCAATACAGGCATACATATTTATTTCTAATGAAGTGTGTTTGTGTGTTTTCTTTATATAATTGTGTGTGGGCTTGGGTGACTGTGTGTTTCTTTGCATGTGTGTGCATACATGGGTATGTGGGCATGTGCATGTATGTACATTTACAATTATATACAATGTATTATGTGTGTGTGTGTGTGTGTGTGTGTGTGTGTGTGTGTGTGTGTGTGTGTGTGTGTGTGTGTGTGTGTGTGTGTGTGTGTGTGTGTGTGTGTGTGATGGTGTGTGTGTGTGTGTATGGATGTATGTATGTATGTATGTATGTATGTATGTATGTATGTATGTATGTATATGTGTATGTCTGCCTCCATACATGTATACATAAGGAGCCAGTGCTTGGGTTATCACCTCATTCTCAAAATTTGACCCCCCAAAATAGAAGACACATTAACACTAACTAATATTGAAAGACAAACAGTTAAGAAAAATGACACAGCTACGTGCAAAACGTAAAACAGACAACAGAAAGACTGACGGACAGCAACAAAGACAACGATGTGACCACATACCTGTTCCTGTGTGCCCACATACTGGCAGCCGTAGCGCTGGTGGTCGCACTTGCACAGATTGCAGTTGTTCAGGTGGGCCTCCAAATTCTAAAAGACAAAAGAAATATAAAAAATAATCAGGATGTTGCTAATTATTACAAGTGGTATATTGAGAAAGTTGGAAAGGTAGGAGCATAAATTTAATATTTGAATTTTAACCCATTGAAGGTGGTTTGATTTTGCTTCACTCTTGACATGCCTGAGGATTTGAACGTCTACGGACTTTATGTGCATTATTTGGTGCAAATCTGCGACTTCGGCATGTTAAAAGTTAAACACGTATATCCCATATATTCAGAGACAAGATACCTCATGTTGAGTCTTCAACGGGTTAAAAGAAAATCTTTTTGACTCAAGTAACAAGCAAACAAAAGAGAAAAAAATCAGAAGAGCAAAAATCTACCAGATTCTGATGTCAAGCAAAATGACAGAAGGCAGGGTTTTCACAAGAAAACATCAAGATGGGTCTTCTAGTCTTTTGGTTCAAGATGACAAGCATTAAGTGTTAAAGGACTCAAGAAATATGCAGGCAGGACAGTTACACCTACCCTCCCCCCATTTTCCTTCAGTCTATTATTTGGTACTGCAAGGTTTTTAAAGGATGGCTCTTGATTTAGATTATGCCTTCAGTGAGAAATTGTTTTCAGGAGCTTCCTCACTTTCTATCGCAAAATAAAGACAGGGACTATAACAATAGAACCAACACAAATAAATATGCACACAAACATGAACATACACTCATACATACACATGCACACACACACATGCACACACACACACACACACACACACACACACACACACACACACACACACACACACACACACACACACACACACACACACACACACACACACACACACACACACACACACACACACACACACACACACACACACACACACACACACACACACACACACACAAGCATACATACACATACATGCACAAAAACACACATAAAACAAGCATATGAAAACACATACACATACAAACATATACACACACAAACACACACAAACATACACACACATACACATACATACTCATATAAACACTCACAAACACACACATATACACACACATGTATCACAATGTGATTGGTCAATGAACACCGTGAACATTGTGTGCATATGCATGTCTGTCTGTCTGTCTAAATGTTTTCAGTCAAGAATAGTTTTTATTCATATCAAGCTTGGCATCAGAGGCTGAATTGTGCACAATCACAAATTACAATAATAAAAATATTCTCAATACATGAGATAAAAAAAAAGAAATATACAAAAGATGATACTGGAAAAAAAAATCTCACCATTTTCAAGATCATCGGGCAGTCCGGGTTGTTTGGACAGCGGACAGGAGCGTAACCACACTGTGACTCATGTTCCCTGTAAGAAGAAAGACAAAACCAAATCAAAATTAAAGACGTCGGTAAGACATCTGAAACCTTAGAATACTAGCGGAATTAACGAGATACTCGCAACGCCTGCGAGCAGCGACAGAAGCGTGGGCCACACCCAGTCTAAGGTCAACACACAGGCTTCATCACAACAGTCTTAAGATTTTGACTAACGTTCGACTATTATGTGACAGTGAAGTTGGTGACATCGAAGTTATCTCCGTTTCTGTTGGAATTACTAACGAACGGAAAATCTTGGCCATATGCCGAACGTTCATCACGTTTTTTTAGCATTATTTATTTTTTATTTGTCAACTCGTACTGGAACCTTTAAAATACTAATTTGCATCACATTTGACAAAGAAATATGTCAAATGAGATTCCCACTTTAATACTTCAGTACACAACAAATTAAAGATGGGCTTTTACTGCCTGCACGGAATTGCAAACACTGTTAAAAACCACTGTGAATCAGAATTTTTTTTAATGCTTACATTGTCAAAATTGAATTTAAACATCATTTTGAAGATAAAAATGCTTATAAATAGAAAAATATGTACTGGCTGTGAAGGAACTGTATGCAACACCTATTGACTCATCATACATTCATTTCATGGAGAAATGGATTCTTTACATACATGTACTATTCACAATTACCCAGGGTTTACCTACAGATAAATATACCAGAAGAATGACTCTCTTCATTTCCAAGCAGACTAATAATCTTAATATCGAAAAAAACAGTTTTATGAAATAAAAGACAAAAAAATAAGCTGATGTACCCTCTGTAATGAAGTGTTTTATGTTTAAATACTGCTGTAATACACTACTTAATAATCAGGAAACACAGTCTGTGAACTACTGTAGACTGAGCAAAAAACCATTTAAATTCCATAAATACACAACCTAACCACAAGATAAATCCACCTGTCAACGGATTAAATGCTGAATCTCACACAGAGAAAGGAATGTCCACTCATTAAACAAATGATAAATATTAAATGCTAACTTAAAAAAAAAAAAATGGCTGAACCAGCTAAGGTTTCAAACACGTATATTTTTAACCTTGCCAGCTTTTTAAAAACGTCTAAGCCCACAGGAGACAATTTGGCAATGGGTGAGGGGTAAAAGATTGAGAGAAAGCATAGGAGGGGGCGCGGGATTCCGTAATACCCATTTCCTAAGCACGGAGTCAGCGTCAATCAGAGTCTTGAAAAATCTTTCGTTCGGTCCTTTACGGAGCTGAGAGGCGATATCCTGTCTTAATTTTCGCAAACACGGCTTTAAGGAGAAAGAGGCATAAATGGTGCCTTTCATGGACTTGTACCGGGATCAATGTTTCTTTTGCGTTTTCCCTTTTACATGATTTTGTACATCTTTTCACGTACAGTTATTGAATAAAGATGTTAAATCGCTTATCTCGACTTGTAAAATCTCACCAGGCAGAATGTGCTTCCTTCATTATAACTTCGGTCTGCGACGATAAACGCAATCTGTAAATGTTGATTTTTCGGCTAAACAGCCAATCCCACAAAAGTCTGATGCGATTTGCTGTTTGCACACCACGCAGATCATCCATAATACCATTCTACAGTTAAATGTATAAGTTGACTTGTGTGATGTCAACTTCAGAAATTGGCATAATTTGATGGGTTTTGGTCAAATGTTCTATCGCCAGAAAAAAACCTAGTAAGCATAAGGCTTATTTTTTCAAATCTGTCATGGCCATCTTTTAGATTGTTGGCATTTACTGTTAGAAATCTCTCAATTACTCCCTTGATAATTTTGCTTGCATCAACTTTCCAAAACTGATACAGCTTTGTAGTACACAGCATCAAAGCACCACCGTTTTTTGTTGACTTGCACAGGAACTGGTGTCAAATTGCAAGATGAATTGCATCTGCATTGAAGGTTGCACTACAGTGACTTCCCAGGCAAAATCATGCTATATTTTCTTTGTGGGATGTATTACAAATCCATCTCAACAAATTTAAAAGATAATTTGTGAGAAATTTGTTTGGCTACAATATAATCGTTGACGGTCGCACTACAGTGATTTCGCAGGCCATATCGTCATATATTACATTTGTAGGATGTATTACAAATCAATCTTGATGAATTTGAAAGATAATTTGTGAGAAGTCTCTTTGGCTACAATACAAAGGTTGAAGGTCAAAGTACAGTAATTTTGCAGGCCAAATCATATTCCTTTTGTAGGATGTACTATGAATCCTTCTCGGTGAATTTGAAAGATAATTTGTGAGATATTCGTTTTGCTATGATACACTCATTGAAGGTCACAGTAGAGTAATTTCACAGGTCCAAATCACAGTATATTCCATTTGTAGGATGTATCACAAATCAATCGCAGTGAATTTGGAAAGATAATTCGTGAGAAATCCGTTTGGCTGCAATACAATCACTGAATTGAAAGTGATCGACGGGCCAACTGGTAACGACATTCAAAATGGGGTAAACATACTTTTGAACTAATCTAGGAATAATTCCACCATGGTGACACAACGTTGGTGAGAAAACCTCATGTCAAAACACGTCAGAACAAAAATTTTGTTTTATCTTGAAAGCAAATCTCATGCATATTTACTTTTTGGCCACTGATAAGTGGGTTTATTGTTGGGATGAAGGAGGGGTGTCAGGAACAGATCCAATGAGTTTCAACTTTTATTTCAAATAAAAGAAGATGGAGAATGCAAGTTAGACCAAAACCAAAACAGCGTCAATGTGTTAAAGATACTGTTCAACCCTATGTTAACGACGAATTTCGCGTCCATGCCGCCGCGCAAAATTTTTTGACCGCGTCGCTCGCTGACTTTTTACTTTCAAGTCTTGCACATCTTTTGAGACCATTTTTGTGAATATCGGACATACCGTTACGATGCTACGCGACTTTTTATGCATGCATGTCAACCCCAAAATTGCTCAAAACTGTGACTTCGTGTACAAAACCAATGGAAATTGTGTTTTCAGCCAAAAACATAAATGTATGATTATTTTTGCTTTTACTGGTTGAAATGAATTAATTTTACGCTATTTATGATATCATTGCAAAAGTGTCCCCAAAACAAAAGTTCGAAAAAACAGAGAAATACATAAGAAATTCACAAAACAATAAAATACATACGAAATTAATTCCAATTCGGCAAAATTTTTTGTAGATAATTGTGAGAAACGTCAGAATGAATATTTTCACCAAAAATGAGTATTCTACTAGCTATTGTAAGTGAGTTATAAGCGAAAACATAATTTTATGCACTTATTTGCCAATAATTAATTACTTAAAAAATAAAAAAATAAATTTTGAAAATTTACTAATAACAGTCGTGTCAGTTTACATCCGGATCTATGCGCATTGCAATTTTTAAACCGGCCGATCTTCGCGATCGGCGCCAGGGATCTGAAGGGGGGGGTCCTCCCCCGAGTAAAAACCTGGTCTGAAATAGCCCAGTTAAAATAGGGTTAACATTGAAATAGTTGCACATTGATTTTCACTTTTGAAAGCATTCAATGATCTTTTAAACTGCAATTTTTTCAGGTCTTCATTTTTTTTAGACCTTGTCAGAGACACTAGTAGCATGAGGAATCATGTAGCTCAGATTTTTCAAATGGGAAACTATGTTAAAGCATGCGTCACACTGTCCCAAAGTTGAGCAAAGATGGACACATGATTAAAGAAATTTTCAAATTCGGCTCTGATCATATACATCAAGCCATTCAGGAGAGCATCAAAAGTCATTGGGTGACCATCTGTAGGCACTGTGCTCGCTTTCATTGTTGATTTGCTGTGTTGATCAAGTTTGAGGCCAG
>JZLH01S0605429.1:9600-20110 GCA_001188425.1 Eucidaris tribuloides | reverse complement strand
AATTCTGGACACGTCCGACTGAGTGAGCAACTGAAAATCTGCAAAAAGAGGAATATTTTGATTTTCAGTGTCGCTAAACTGATTATTAACAGGTTCATTACAAGCATCTATTTCAACTCTTATTCTTTTTATCTTATTGACAAAAAATGAAGAAAACTGATTAGCTAATCTGGATGCAGAATCGTATAAGGGAAGTTGATCCAACTTCTTATTCAATAGTGAATGAATAATCTGATATACTTCTTTAACAGAACATGAACCCAACTTATCTTTCAAGAAATCTTCTTTAGCAGTATCAATGATTTGACATACATTTCTATTAGCTTTTTTGAACAATGTGCAAAATGTGTGCCCCAAGGACTTTCTTCTCCATACCATTATGTCTCATGATATGACCAAAATATCCCAGCTTCTGTTTTCTCACATATTGCAGTAGCCAGTCACTAGGCACATTGAGCTCATTCCTGATGTCTTCATTTGTCCGTCGTTCCACCCAGGGGACTTTTAAAATCCAGCGATAACATTTGTTTTCAAAAGCAGCGATTCTTAGTTCATCTGCCTTCTGTAGCACCCAAGCTTCGCAGGCGTAGGTTGCAATGGGGAAGATGCAGGCTCTGAGGACTTTAAGTTTCGTCTGCTTGTCCTGTCCTTGCCATAGTTTCTTCATGTTGTTGAGTGCCTTCAAACTCATAGCTTGTCGGCTTTTAATTTCCCTGCCGTTGTCACTATCTTTCTGAATTCTCACCCCAAGGTACTTGAAATGATCAACCTCCTCCAGTATTGAGTTATCAATACTAACTCCTTCATCATTACCACCCTCTTCTTTAACCACTGCCATAACTTTCGTTTTTGACGCATTCATTTTCAAACTATATGATTTTCTTCTTTTATTCAGAGATGAGACAATACTTCTCAGGCCAGGTCTTGATTTGGAAATTATAGCTGCATCATCTGCATATCGCAGATTTCCTAGCTCTACTCCTCCTACACGCAGTAAATCAAAATTTTCTGCTGGGACACCATTCATAACTTCCCTCATTATATTCTCTGTGTAAATGTTGAAAAGTGCAGGAGAGAGTATGCATCCCTGTCGAACTCCTTTCTTGATGTCAAACCAGTCCGTAGTGCCACATTCCAATTTAACAGCTGACTGTTGGTCCGCGTACAGAGATCTAATCAGCCTAATCACATGATGTGGGAAGCCCATTTTCAGCATCACATTCCAAAGATGGCTATATTTGGCATTATCAAAGGCCACAAAACATATGAATAAATCCTGATTCATTTCATGACATTTCTGAATAAGCAATTGGAGATTAAAGATGTGGTCTCTAGTGTCCCGGTGTTTCATGAAGCCTGCTTGTGCATCATCCATTTCTGACTGCCTCCAGTTGATGAGTCATTCTACTTAGAAGTATTCGAAGCATAATCTTGCTCGCATGACAGATGAGGGAAATTGTTCTGTAGTTTTCACAAAGTTGTTAATCTCCTTTCTTAGGTATAGGAACAAACAGAGCACGACACCAGTCAATAAGCCATTCACCTGTCTGCTATATCTTCACCCAGAGCTTGTGCATCAAAATAACTGCTGCTTCACCACTAGCGAGGTGTAATTCTGCTTGCAGGCCATCACATCCAGGTGACTTTCCTCTCTTCAGAGCCTTCATTGCCTCTTCTACTTCAGATCGTAGTGGGATTAGGCAGCTATCATCTAATGGCTCAGTCCTCCAAATCGGCAGACTGTCTTCTACTTCCTCCTCATCCTCATCTTTGTATAGATCAAAACAGTATTCTTACCACCGACCAAGAATGTCGGTTGTCTCTGTTAAGGTACTTCCTTCTCTGTTCTTGATAACATTCAAACTGGGTTTAAACTTTCTGGTCAGATTTTTTATTTCTCTCTACGTTGCTTTACTGTTGCCTGCTTTATTGTGTGCTCTATCTTATATCTTCTATAGCTTATAGCTTCTATCTTCATATCTTATGAAGATATGAAGCACTTTTTTCTTTGCTGGGTGTGGTCTTCTTTCTGAGACCGCTTCAGAGTAACATGTTGGCATTTTAATAATACAATAAATAATAATAATAATAATAACAACGTCTTATTTACCCAGGGAAGCCACTTCAGTGTCGAAGAGTACCAGCGGGCCCTGCATAACATAAATGTTATTATTACCCTTCTCTGTTCTAGAATGCCGAGCGCCTGGCTAGAAAGCAGAAGGTACCATTCTTAAAAAGTCTTTGGTATGACCCGGTCGGGGTTCGAACCCGCGACCTCCCGGACCAGAAGCGGACGCTCTACCACTGAGCCAACTCAGCTAGTCATTTTTTATTTGTTGAAAGTCTTTCCAAACCATCAAAGCCGTTTCACTGGAAATGTGAAACCGAATTATGATGCTAGCGTGAATTAAATACCCCACACATATGGGAAAGAAAAAACACTGATAACTTTTGTGTTCCAGCCCCACTGCCGTGGCCGGGTGCGCCTGCATTTGATAATCTCTCAGCCTTGGATAGGAAAGGAGTACGAATATTCATTGGTTTCATTTCAAATAATTTATTTTCTAATAATGCTTTCATCAGGACATCATTACAGAAAGAGACCCCTTCAACTCCCCCAACCTTTGTTCGCTCGGAAATTGGAGAGGAAAACATTGCTTTTGGGCTATAATTTTTGTTGTTGTCGTTGTTGGCCAACCCCTCCACCCCCTCCCCATTCGCTCGCTATTTGCTGGGGATTCTTTTGGGGTCGGCAAAATTCTTACCAATTGATTTGCCTCCCCCAGCTAAGATTTTACCAGTTCTAGAGGGTTTCTCAGTTTATAGAGGGTCTCTGAGTGCGTCTGGTAGCTACACCCCACCACCGAAAAAAAATCTGGCAATGGTGTTCCAGTTAATCTTGGGCTACACCCGATAATATCCCACATATTTTACAAGGTGGCTTTCTCAGCAAGGTTAGCATAATTTTGAGATCCCCTTTTACGTCTCCCCACCACACCCAACACCAATGACCTACCGGACTCCCATTTCCATACTCAAGGGCATACTAAATAATTGCTAAGTATATATACACGCAATTTGGTTACCTTTTCAGCTAGGCTTAGTTCAATATACAGTGTCTCCCAGAAAAAAGGAAACCGGATTTCATGGCAAAAATATTCCATCATAATAAACAATATCTCAGATGAATTAAGTATGTTTGTAAAGATGTGTTTCTCTTCTTTCACTTGATACACAACATATTATTCATTGCTCACGCATGATTGAATTAAAACAATGAATATTGATGCTACCAAAATTTCATTTGCACGCACAAAATCCATGTTTGAGTGCATATTCGGGGTAATAAATGTAATCATTTAAAAAAAATAAAAGCATGACATGAAAATTCAATATTTCTTCTTTTAACTGACACCTCATGCGTAAAAAATGAATAACGTATGACGGAGAACAAGTAAAACTAATACATGCCTGTTTTAGCGTGATTTTCAGTATGAATACATTTTTAGCTTTTGAAGGCAAGCTGAACAATAGGTTCACGCACAGCTGACTTCACACAATATCTTGCTTCGGGCACAACAATAGGCTCCGAATCTTGTTAGCGAGGTAATTTCTTGGTTGCTGGCTGCCAAATCCAGAAAGCACAGTTAATGAATGCATTTGGCACATTTCTGAAACAAGCATCATTTTAAATTGTCTTTTCTCACTCATGCATCGCTCATTTTTCATAAATGAGGTATCGTACGAAAGAAGATAAAATAGGCTTTTTAATAATGTCCTTCACTATCGACGATATTTTGAATACATTCAAGCGTTACCGTTTGACTTTCAAATTTGCTCGTGCAAATGATTTTATACCTGTGTCCCTTCTGATTGTCTTTGCTCAGTCATGCGTAAATGGAAATCTTTGCAACTGGTATCAAATTAAAGAAGAGAAAACATGCTTTCCAAATATATACGATTTTTTGGTCATATTTGTTATTAACATATAAAAAGATCTTCGTCAATCTCGGTTTCCTTTTTTTCTGGGACACACTGTATATTAAAGAACAGGTGTACCTCACATGTCAATGTATATGAGACTGTGTGTATGTGTGTGTATTGTGTGTATGTGTGTGTGATGGTGTGTGTGATGATGATGATGATGATGATGATGTGTGTGTGTGTGTGTGTGTGTTTGTGTGTGTCTGTTGGTGTATGCATATGTGTGCATATGTGTATTTGCCAACCGCGTGTGTTTTTACCTTGAATTTAACTTGATAGCCACACCTCGTCGTCGTGATGATAAAGAATATACTTGTACACGTAGATAGTGTGGTTGGCAGGGTTAAGGAGGTCGCTGTAGGACCCATTTAAAAACGCCAGGTTTTGGATACGTTGTCGTTTTGAAGCCTAAGAGTGTGGGAGGCATGCAATAGCGATTGTGGCAGCTTGTTCCATTGCATTGACACTCTTTGACTGTAGAAGTTTTTCCTGACGCTCGAGACGGCTTCTGGTTTTTGCGAGCTTCATTAGAGTGACCTCTTGTTCTACCGCTTGTCAGCAAGGCTGGAAATATTTCTCAGGTTTTCGTTTTGTCAATTTGTGTCTATTATCCTGTATGTTTGCGCAGTAGATCTACTCTCTCTCCTTCTTTTCTCTAAAGTAGTTAGTTTGAGTTTCACTAGTCCTCTCTTCCATATGGTAGATCTGATGTTTGGGATGAGTTTTGTAGCGCCTGGCTTGTACTTTTTTCGCAACAGCTTTTTTGTCTTTTTCCCAGTAGGACACGCAGGCTTGCATAGCGTAGTTCTATTGGTGTGTCTGACGAGTGATTTGTACAGTGTTTAGGATCAGCTTCCTTGCTCCTGAAGGTAAAGTTTACGTTTTTATTCATTCCCTAGTCGTCCCGGTTTCTTTAGTTTGCCTGCTGCAGCACACTGGAAGGCAACTTTCCAGGGGATTTGTGAACTAGTACACCAAGATCCTTTTCTTCTGTACTTTCTTTTAGACAGGAGTTATCCATCTTGTGTACGTGTTGTGTGGGTTGTTGAGTTCCAAATGCAGATAACGCCACATTGTTCTTGAATTGTATCTCAATCTGCATGTATTTAGCCCATCTGTGAAGGTGGCAATGGAGTTTTGCATTGTGCTAATTTATCGTCGTCTGTTTTGCAACTGGTGGATTAGTTTGGTATCATCAGCAAATTGTGCTAATTTGTTGAGTTGTGTGGTTTAGTCCAATTTCCAGGTCAATGTCATGTAGATCAGGCAAAGCACACGCAGTGGTCCCCAGGACTGCGTCTTGTACCACAGAACTTGTGACCGGCTCTCCAGCTGGATTTGTGCCCCCTGGGTAAACAACTTTCTGGCTTGCGACTGTTTAGTGCCATGCTGTTATCCATTGGTAAGTATGTTTCATCTATTCATGGGCCTTTAATCTTTGTTTAGCTAGTCTCTTGTTGCGGGACAGTGTCAAAAGCCTGTTGGCCAAGTTGCCGAGTATACTTACGTCAACTGGTGTACCGTATTATCCACTGATTTAGTTGATGATTTCTAGGTATTCTAACAAGTTGGTAGTTGTAAGATCTTCCTTTCCTAAAACCTAATGCTGGGTAATCTTTAATTAGACCATGCTTACTCTAGTTGCGTCTGTTATTTGTCTCTTGATAATGCTTTCTAGTATTTACAGGTGACTGATGTTAGTAGCCTGAATGGGTCGATAAGTTCTTCAGGTTTGACCTTGAGCGGCTTTTCTTGAAATATTGAGACTATATAAGCTGAATTCTCCAGTCTTTAGGTACATGTCTTTTTATTTTTTTTTTTATTTACCCTCATAGTGAATTTCCTAGAAGCATAATAGTGTATGGAATACACTTAATTCTTCGCCAAGGGTTTTAAAAAGGCCTGGCGGTATAGTCATCCTGGACCTGCTGCTTTGAGATGGATCTAAGGCTTTTGAGCTTCTTTTTCACACAGTCTTCGGTGGATGTTCTTACTCTTCAACAAGGAGCTCCTCATATGCCGGTCCTTTGAAATGTTCTCGGGGTTGGGAACATTTTGGTCGCTCCTTTTTATAGACTGATGCAAAGTATTCATATTTAAGATGCTTGCCGTTTGTGACGCACTTTGGGACGAACTCTCCCCAGTTCACTTTTAAGAGTCCTAGCATATCATCTAACCCTTTGTTTTGTGGCTGACATATGCAGTAGAAGGCTCTTCGAATCTTCCTTGATGTTTTGGGCAAAGTTTTTTCTCAAAGTCACGTTATTGCTGTCTTATTTCACGTTAGCTCTCCTCTTGGCATTTCTTGGTAAAATATTCCAAGTTCGTGTTGTCTTATGCAATCTGTATCTTTTCCCATGCTCGTTGCTTTCGACGGACGCTTTTCTGTGCTTTTTTTGTGAGCCAGATAGCCTTCCTTCTTTCTAGATTGCTGCTTTAATGGTACAATGATGCTATGTCTTAACTGCTTTACTTTCCTTCAATCGTGGTTTCCCAAACCTTGAATCAGTTGTGTCTGATGCCTTCAGTTCCTCCACCCAATCTATTTTGCTATAGTTCAGTTCTAATTTGATCAAAAGTTAGCATTTTTGTAGTCTCTTCTTCAAGGTTGAGTCACACATGGCTGGACGTAGTAGTTTAGTTCCACCTCAGTTATGTTATGATCACTGGTTCCAAGAGTGGCGAGGACTTCTTACTTCATCGATAATCATGTCAGGATTAGATGGTAATGACTAAGGTCCAAAATTGAATCTAGCCTTGTAGGTTCGGTCACATCTGGCAACCACAGATTGGTCTTTGTTGACTTTCTGAGAAATGCAATTTGTATTTGCTTGAGGGCAGCTTGCATGTTTTCCAATCGATCTCCTGTAATTGAAGGTCGCCAACAATCATTATGTTCTTTACGTTCTTCATTCAAAATATGTTCAAACTCTATTCAGGCAACGTCATATTTCGTTCAAATTTGAATTGTTGGGCTCCTATACTACTATGCCAAAAGTAAGTCGAGGGTTGCATCCCGCTTGAGATTGTCGCATCCATCCACGCCTCATCGTATTCCCGCTAAGTGTGGGGGCAGTCCTCATCTGTTTGGCACTCAATGCCGTCTTTTGTGTATAAAATGAATTCCCTCCATGGCTCGCTCTTTGCCTATCTAATCGGTGGTGGTTTATAATCCCGGCATTTGGATTTTCCGCATTTGTCGTCTTGTCATTTAGCCAGGTTTCTACTATAAGCAGACCAAATCTGGTTCTTCTGCTTCAACTGCAGCAGGACAGATTCGGGCAGTTTGTTTGTAATGCCTTTGTGACATTTGTAAAGATACATGTCAACTTTCATCCTGGCAAGCAGGATTAGTACTTGATTATTCTGCTGTCTCCACCATGTTCCATATCAATTCCTCATGGGTACTCGGCAGGTGCCTTCTAATGCATATTCTTTCATTCGTAGTCTTACTCCAATTTCATAGTTTCATTTGTTTATCTTTTCCTTTTGTTTGGGTTGCATTTCTTCGGAACTAATAGTTTGTCCCGATTTGTTCTTGTGATTTATTATTTACACGTACAAAGGCTTGATCGAACTAGACAACCTCTTCTGGTGGCATTTCTACCTAAGATCTGGTTTCTCTGAATTATAATCTACTCTATCTGTTCTCACAGTACTCAGTTCATTTTCTATTGTAGTCGCGTTCTTGCTATCCGTATTTTTTGCATTACTGTGGCCGTCCAGTAAAATTAGGATGAGGCCTCTTCGTGTGAACTTTCCTCCGAAGTTTTTGTTGTTCTCCAAGGTGGCATAGTGTTTTAAAAAGGGGTGCGCTATGTACATTTGTGCACTGTGTTTGAACTTTTGAATTTAACTAGAGTCCTGTGGTCGCGTGGCGATTTCAACTCTCGTGATTATCCTCCGTACTATCATTCAAAGTGTGTTTGCAATATGAGTAGCGTATGTATGTGTGTGTGTGTGGAGGGGGGGGGTAATGCGTATGCGTGTGTGCGTGTGTGTTTGTGACACAACATGACCGTGTATCAATAAATCACAATAAGCACACAAAAGATACAATGAAGATTTATCTTATGTATTTTTATTGTATCTGCATGTTATGTAAGTAAATCTATTTGTGACAGATTATTACAAAATAAGTCAAATTTACAAGGTAATTCATTGAATTACGTTTAGTAGTTACGCTTATTTTGTTCAGACATGGTAGCCAGTTAACTATACCTTATAATTCAAGAAGGCGGAAGACCTGAAAATATATACATATCTATGACTGTTTTTCAGTCGGAGTAAATTATTTCGACTGTTAAACAAACATTTCTAAAATGACGGATTGCTGTTTTTTGTGACCATGTTAATGTAGTGGCTTAGCTGATACAAGTGTATGTTTGCTTCTGCTTTCACTGAACCTTGTTTGTTACACAAGCTTCTATATTATAAACAATGAATGTTGCCTTGAGAGGTGAAGTTGATTAAAGTACCAAACGCTATCAATAACCCCTCATATAGACACCATTTTACATTGTGGAAACCCTGTTAAAAAAAGAAGTCAAACTTTGATGTGTGACTTTGTTCGAAGGGGCAAATAAATACCCTAGAATACAAAACTATAGACATTTATGCTGTCATTAGCAAAGTATGAACTGTAAAATATAGGCATATGAGTTGTGTATTGTGGATGTAGACAAACTTCTATACGACTCGTATAATGCAGCGTGTGGAGAAACGTTGGAAAGCTCGCTCACTGATTTTCACTTTTTAAAAGCACTTAATGATCGTAAGGAACTGCAATTTTCAGAGCATTAAGACCTGTATCAGAGACCGTAGTAGCATGAAGGATCTTGTAGCTACGATTTGTTCAACTGAAGTCATTATTGAACTATGCCTTTAAAATACAGACTTTGCCCATTAATGACATCTCGATATTGCATATACTGGTAGTCTTTAGCCAAATATACGTAAGGCACTGTCACCTTTACGGCCTTCCTATAAGTGCAATTGGTATTACTGATAGACATATTTTTTCCTGATCAACTGGCGACGAGTCGACTTGTTGATAAATATTTATTTCAATTTGATATTGTTCCTATCAACAGTAAAGGGATATGATTCTCTATAGTTATGCTTGTCGTACGAAAATAAGCGTAGGATGTATCCCTGTAACAAGCCTATAAAATATCATTATGTGGGAAATAACAGAGCAAGATATTGTTATCGAACTTTATCCTTAAAGCGTAAGAAACTTGGAGAAAAAACAACTTCCGTCCGCATTTACCTGTTCAGTTATTAGTCTATTTACAGGTTCTCCGTTCATGACAGTCAGGATCAACAAACAAAACATGATTAAAGCCATCGATAATTTTAATTAAAATGCATGGTTCTTAAGTTCATTTATCATTAACCGTAAAGTTTCTGTTTACAATCTTTGGTCTAAAAAATATTGCTTGTAAAGAATTACTGCTGTCAATCATTCTGTGAAATGCTGTCGAATCTCTTATCTCCCTCTCTCTGTAGGATGTTTCCCCGATTTCGGAGTCCTCACTTAAAGGGGTAATGCTTGCACTTTTTGGACCTGTCAGGAAAAGATAGAAATGAAATAAATATGCAAGTTGCAATTAAAACCAAAAAAAAAATGTCAACATTTCATCAACAAAACTGAATATAATATGATGCGTCCTTGAAAGATGGGGTGTGATTGTGTATGAACAAGTGTAGGGGGTGGGGTGTGCTAAGGTGGGTGATAGGGGGTGGGGTTGAAGGGTGGCGCTGGTAAAGAGTTGGTAATGGTACAATAAGCAGGAAATTATACGGGTTCATGTTATAATATTTGCAAAACAACGAAACAAAGTAAATAGTAGAGCAGTTCGATTGCGTGCAGTTAACGGGCAGGCCTCTGCTGCAGCACTCCCACCAATTTCAATTGAAATTGAAATGTCCTATTTGTGCATGTACCCAATCTGATCAGCAGTTCTCAAGTTAGTAGGGCAATGACGTAAAATCAGAAATGTACAGGGGACTGCGATCTATAAGATCTATAAGATCTATAATCTATAAGATTTCAACTCGAAATCTAATCACTTCATTCCATTGACGCCTCATATTTCATACACGACCCACATTTCATTCAAATCTGATAAGAAGTTTTATAAATTAGCTGAAATGATTATATATAATTACAAAGTCCTGTGACCTTTCATCTTAGATCTTTCAACTCAGTTCTTTATTGCCTCATAAAACACAGGTGACCCAATGTAAATTAAAATACGGCAAGCCGTTCTTAAGTTATTGTGGTAACGAGCCGAAATCATACATGAATGGGCATTCGATTCCCAAAGTGACCTTTGACCTTTCAACTCAATCCGATTAGTCTTTCTTAAGTTATCACAGAAATTAACCCAGACCCCAAAAAAAATTAGGCCCAGCGGCCTTT
Source organism: Eucidaris tribuloides (assembly GCA_001188425.1). Lineage (NCBI taxonomy): Eukaryota > Metazoa > Echinodermata > Echinoidea > Cidaroida > Cidaridae > Eucidaris > Eucidaris tribuloides. The sequence goes on along the minus strand of JZLH01S0605429.1, from coordinate 9,699 downwards.
GACTAATGACCTCTGACCTTTAAACGAAAATATCCAATCTGTTCATTGATGCCTTACATACTTGAATCAAGTATCATTTGAATCCGATAAGCCGTTCTT
>JZLH01S0605428.1:0-14549 GCA_001188425.1 Eucidaris tribuloides | reverse complement strand
AGGAGAAGATAAGTCCGGGCCGCCGCTGCCCGACGTCCCCGCGCGCCTGCCGCCGCGCTGTCCCGCCGCCCGCCCCGGCGGGCCCCCGCGGCCCCGCGCACCCCCATGGCTCCTCCCGTGCCCGTCGGCGCCGCCGCGCCTATTTCAGTAGACATTAAATCCAATCGAAAAAATACTTTTGGTCGTAAATGGGTTGTGCGCCGAAAAAAAATAACGGCGCGTTACTGCGCGCGCACATAAAATAGCTCCAATGACACTGAAACATATAGTAACCGTAATAAGAAGTCATTTGGAGCATTTTTATTTTTTGAACACAAGCCTAACTCGATCCGGCCGTACATCGCACATGTGAAGACCGCGCGCCGCACGTGGTTCTGACCAAAGATGACCCATGACCTGAACTTGTTACCCTTGCCGAAGTTTGGTTCGTTTTATTCGATACCCGGCCGGCTCGAGATATTGCAAATATAAGGTTAACTGCTAACTTGTTTTAGCTAATGACGTCACTAGATGACGTCACGGTGCAAGTGACCACACTGACAAAAATTGTGTGTTGAAGGTGTTGACACGTGAACATGACTATGCTATAGGTTACAAGCATGATGATGATTGCGTTAGATGAGACTATCGTGGTAACAGAGAAATGTCGAGAAAGAAACAGGAATAAAAAAATAATAAGAAACGATTTTGACAATACTAATGGTGATCCGCGTTTACGCGGATCAACAAAAATAATAATAATAAGAAAGATTTTGACAATATCTAAAGTGATGCCGTGTTTGCACCGGATCACCAATAATAATAAGAAAGATTTTGACAATATCTATGGTGATCCGTGTTTACACGGATCACCAATAAAATAAGTTTTTTTATCATTATTATTATTGGTGGAAATGTCATTTTGCATTGGTGATATTTGCAGCCCGATCGACCGAGGGTCTGATACACCAAGGGTCTGTAAGCTCAACGGTCCGTTAGACCATAGGTCCATTAGACCAAGGGTCCGAAAGGTTAATGTCAAATTTCCAGTAGAAACGTGACCATCAGAGGAAAACTAGTTTGAGAGGAATGCCCAAAATATATTGCGTCACAGAACTCAGTGTTGGTTGTCCTGATATTAAATTTATGCTGAAAATACATTTGAATTGAACGCTCTGTAATCAAGTCAAACGCTTTTCGTACGATATGCATAATTAATAATGACAATTTACTGACACAGAATAATGTGCTGGGTCGTGCAAAGTCAAAAAGTCCACAACTTTCATAACGACGTAAGAACTTGTTTAAATAAGGTTAACTTAATTAGCTAAATAAAATTAATTTTCACAGGAAATACAACTAAAAAAACAAAACTATGGGAATTTGCAAAATTCCAGTGCTCCAGTTTATGTTAAAATTATTATGGTCAGATACAGAGCTTTAGAAATACAAACAAGAAGGTTAAGGGCGCCGGAAGCGGGGGGCAGAGGGGGCACTTGCCCCCACCCCCCCCCTCAATAAAATTTGGGGGGCAAAACGAGTTTACCCCCCCCCCCATGTGCCCCCCGAAAGGTAAAAAGAAAATAGTTAATCATTACAGTAATAAAGACCATAATGAGCAATAAAGGCAATTTTCTTGTATAAAAATTGTCAATTCCATAAGTGAAAAATGCAACATTTTCTCCCCTGACGGGGCACTTACTCTTCTAAGTAAATTTAGTGTATTATGGTGCCTCCTCGTCCTTCGACGAGTGCATGCCCCCCGTGCAACATAACTGTCTTAGTAAACCTTTTCATTTTCGCCGACTTTCTTCTATTATAAGTTTATTTTATTTTATTTATTCGTTTATTTCATATTTCACATTTTACATAACATATCACAACATAAAATTTTCGATAACATAACACAACATAATATCATATAGAATATATGTAAAACATATTTCGTAGTGAAAGGTGACAATTACAGTTTCATGAAGAAGAAAAAAATACAGAGTTTTTTAGCAATATAAGAATATTTTTCATTGCTCGAACAATGCGGTCACGTTTAAGCTTTTAATGAATACATTTCAGATTGAAAACCGAATGGCAAAGTGAATGTGGCTCACTAATGCAAATGATGTCTATATTGCTCGAAGAATAAACATATTGGCTAATAAGCGCACATCACTTGTGACATACATGTACGTATACCTGTATACGTTCATGAGAAATGAAAAATTACGATGATTTTGAGCTCTCGCTCGGGTCGTTCGCGGATATAAATGTGTATAAATAAAACGTCTCTGAAAGGATATTGCATGAATGTGATTCTTATTATTTAAATATAGCATACAAAAAATAATTGATCAGACTTGAAAATCACATTGTGAAGCGTTCGCTCGCTTTGCTCGTAATTAGTAAAATGAATAGTTTTTCCTAAGTTATATGTTTTATTCCCTAGAAATTTGTTTTTAAATGCTTTACAAATGCGACTGCTATACTCTATTCCTACGAAAAAGTCCCTATTTATAAAATATACCTTTAAAATATGTGTTAACCATGCCTGGAATCACGTCTTCTCTATGTCTATTTTCAAAAAGTGCCTACCGTAGGAGGGGGTATCCCCCTCCCACACCCCCCCCCCGTTCGGTCGCTACGCTCCCTCGCATGTTTCCGTCAAGCCCCTAGTAGACCCCCGAAAATTCCTGCTCTAAAACCGCGCATGCCCACACCCTCCCCTGCCCCGCTTGGACACTTCGCTCCCTCGCCGAGGAACTCATACTGTCACATAAATGTGCCCCCATCGAGATTTTGCCCCTCCAAAACTAAAAGTGTTCCGGCGCGCCTGAAGAAGGTAATGTTAAACAAAGAAAGGATCATTAATACATTGAATTGAAGAGGGGATGTTTGGGTTTTTAGGGTTTTTTTTTACATTGAGATGCTAATGAATATTAATAAGGTCTCGTAGTATGATCATGTGCGCATGCGTCCTGCGAAAAAAAGTTCGTGGGGAAGAAATCCGCCCCCCCCCCCGGGACATGCCGGATATCCATCCATACATACATCCACCCATACATCTAAACGTCCAAACGAAAGCTAAGTGGGCCTTCCAGCACGCTGGGCAACACACAACAATCAATCCTTTAATTACTATAAAGGAATTAAAGCTGTCTTCAAGTTCCCCATATCGCAAATAGGCGATCTGGAGGTTCTTCATTTTTGGCCACGAGAGAGCATTTGTCTAATTGCAAACTACGCATGTGCAATACTGATTTTGCCGGCAAGCACACTTCCGTTCTTTCATTGAAAATAATAATAGTAATAATGATAATAATTATAATGATAATAATAATAATAATAATAATAATAATAATAATAATAATAATAATAATAATAATAATAATAATAATAAATATAATAATAATCCATATTTTATTCGAAATTGACACCACGCAGGTATTAAAACAAAATTCTTGATTTTGATCAAGCAAGCATCCGTTTCTGGGTTTTTTAAGATACCGTCAGTATTCATTTATCGAAACACTTCTTTTACATGTCAAAATATAATTGATTTAAGTAATTCAAAGTAAAAAAAATGTGTATTGTAGAAATTTTTCACATGATCTGGAGTATTTCAATGGAAACCAAAAGTGTGCTTGTCTGCAAATTGTGTTTCTGTAGCACAATTTTTAGCAACATATTTGCGATATGTAGAATTGAGAGTCATTTACTTTATTAGATATTCTTTCAATATCTCAAATCACACTGTTTACAATATTTCAGACAGCATGTTTAGTGAAGCATAGTATTATACAGTTTAATTTTATTTTCAAGGATTCCAACAAAATACATATTTTAGGGAACTGAAGATGGGCTTTGATGCAGCTTTGCACTTTTGTCCACTTGTGCAAGGCTCTTGCATGCATTTTTCCCAGTTTAAATGTCATTAATAAGGTTAGAAGGTGATTTTCCAGTCAGAAATTGTGACATCCATTTTTATGTTTTTCCATAACTATTCAAATTTTTTAGTCATGCATTCTCCTGAATTTCCTGCCAACGAAATCATCTCCGAGTGGTTACAAGAATTTGATTTTTATATTAATATATTTCTGAAATGTTATGTCATATATTGTTTATAAGTATAGGCACATGATGTAGCCGTTATTAACTGGATGTTTATTACGGAAGAAAGCAACTAAATTGAACTTCTTTAAAGGTCTGGTAGAATGCTGCATCTTTTTTTCTTATTAAAAGAGTAACTAAATTCTTGAAATTCTTTTCGAGAATAACCATATTTTTTGACACACTTTACGCTATTGTTTTTGTTAAGAGCAGGTTTTTATCAATGAGAGGCAATATTGAATGTTTTCTTGTATGCTATCAATGTACTGGTGTTTATCTGTGCATTGGATATATGATGAGCAATCCTGGTAACATGAGATTCTGGAATTTTAAAAATAATTCATATGTACACAATAAGCTTATTTCTACATGGCATGTATCAGTCACATACACACAAAATCTTGCATAATTAATATACATAACTGACAAAATTTCAATATGTTCATGCACATACATTATACATATGCATACACTTTCACTTACACACATGCACATACACACATGTACAGTTACAAACACATAGCTGGACATACATGTTTACACTTACTATATGTGTACTGAACGCCAGAGGAAACAGACATGTTCAATATATTTAGGCCCTATGTCATGGAACTTGGAAGTATATTTTTTGTTGTTGTTATATTGTTGATATATTGTTGTTTTTTGCTGTTATGTTGGGTGGAATAAGCTGTTAGCTATTTATATTATTGTATCTATATGTGCCGTCTTATTGAATGTGCATTTTTATGTATAAGTAAATATTACTCTATGATCATGCCACCTGGAACAAGAACAATTAAAATTGTCCATTTTTATGGATAGTAAACAAACGAATTAAATTAAATAGAATTAATTTCCTTTGCTTTTGTAATGACAGACTCATAATATTACAAACATTCAACTTTTTCAAATATTACGAGTTATCAAAAGATTTGGTATATGCTTAGATTTTTCTAGACTGTAGTAATTTGATATATGAATGGACTCAGTAATACCACATGTCCATCATATAATTAAAAAAACTGGATCATTCCTGACAATTGTGCAACATACAATGTAATCCTTGCAAGGTATCAAGAGTTACACACAATTGATTTCACTGTACAAAGTCATAGCAAATAATAATCTAGGCTGCTTGGTGAAGGAAGGAAAGTGAAAAAAGGGAAATGGGAAAGGATAATGTGCAATGAGAAGAGGGAAATTTAAACTTAAAAATTTAATGCAAATATGAGTTAAAATACCATTTACAGTATGCACCAGGTTGCACCACTTTAAGCTAAAAATTGCAAAAGCTCCGTACCGTGGGAGGGGGACACCCCCCTTCACCCCCTCCCAAATCCTTCCCCCTCGGTCGCTTCGCTCCATCGCAATATTATCCAAAAAAAACACAATAGATTTTGTGCCCCCCCCCCCTCCCTCTTTCGGAAATTCCTGGATCTGCCCCTGCTTGGAAGAGACCATTTATTTAGACCATATTCTCACTAATCTATTGGAGATGTAAGGTTCTAGACCATACAAAAAACTGGCTTGTGACTACACTATCTATGGTTGCTAAGTTTCATCTGAATATGACGTAATTTGCTTGATCTTGCCAACTTCATCAATTAATCATATGTCATTGTGTTGCTTTGACACTCTTTTGGATAAATCTGCCACCAGTAAATGCTAAATTTCTTCTCTACGTTAATCGTGAACTTTGCACTGGAGTACAATTAGAGCACATGTTCTAAAATATCGGTCAAGGCCGATGTTTCTCTCAGTGAAGGTGACATCAGCACTAGCCACCGTGTGGGCAGGCCATCAGCGAAGCCCCGTCTAATCGTTGCCCGGTTTGTCAGGAGGGATGCTCGAACAAGTCTTATGCGAAAGAAGAAGCAGCTGCGAAACACCGAGTTCAAAGACGTCATGCTGAGTGAACATTTGGCGCCATCACGTGCTAAACTGCTCCAAGTGGTTAAACGTGATGAAGACACCGAGAAAGTGAGGACTGTTGACTATAAAATCTTCTGCACATCCAAAAAGGACCCGTAGAAAAAAACTATATACTTTCGTCTCCTGAAGACTTGTTCAAACAGTTAGGTTGGGGAGAAGAGAAACTTAAACGTTCATGTCTTTTCATCAATGTGTCTGCCGAGGGAAGCGAAGACCCCCTTTTGGTACGTGTTCCTGCAGCCCATTCTGTACATAGCCGTCTCTTGCTTTCTGTTGTAGCACTAAATGTAAATGGTTTAACCAGTAAGTTGGTTAAATATGGTTGTATTATTGATGTGTATTTATCGGCATATGATATCATTTGTCTCTCGGAAACATTAACTGATTCCATAGACCTGTGTAACTCCTATTTAAGTGATTATAAGTGTTATTGTTTGCCCAGACGAAATGAACAGAAATTTGGAAGATTTTATGGCATGTGTATTTGAATGAAAATCATATTTTTGAGTATTCAAAAATGTGTGAAACCATTTCCCCGTCAATTATTTGGGTCAAAATTAATAGCAAAGTCTTAGGTTTTGAGTTTGCATTTGGGTGCAGTTTATATACCGTGTGAAGGCTCAATTTATCATAACTATGAGGTCTTTGGTTGTTTGGTACAGGATATAATTGACATTAAAAGTAAATTCAATGTTCCTGTTTGTTTAGTTGGGGATTTCAATACTCGTACAGGATTACTCTCGGATTACTTAGATAACGATGATATTGTTGTATCTGACCTCTTTGGTTTCAATCTTTGTGATGATTCCAGTATGTTACATATGGATAGGTCTCATGTGCCCACTACTCGTCAAAGTATGGAAGTTAAGGTAAATAATAATGGTAGTCGTGTAATTGATTTGTGTAAAAGTTTAGGTCTTGTCATCGTCAATGGACGGTTGGGTGATGATAGTGGTGTTGGAAACTACACATGTTACAACAAGCCTTTGTGGCTCAATTGATTATGCTATTGTTTTTCATGAATTGTTTTACAACATAGAAAATTTCCATGTTGATTTATTTGATAAATGCTTATCAGACGTGCACTGTCCTATTGCCATGACTTTACAGTCAGCGCATACGCACAATGAAATAATATGTGATGATGCAGTAGAGGGGAGTGATACTCAAATTAATACCTTTTGTGATTCGCCTAAACATAAGTACATGTCTTTCAAGTGGAATTGTGAAAATGCAAATGTATACTCTGAACAGCTCTGCTACATGAATTAACCTTACAATTGAATATCTGAATATAAAAACGACTCAAGTCCAATTTTTTGCCAAATTGAGTTAAACATGGGAAATTGTTGCTTATACATGGGCTCATCTTGTGTATAAATGATAAATTTTGATTCCCCCCGGAAGTGCCAAAAATAAAGAAGTGAAATCTAGTATGCATATAAGAATGACCCAAGTCCAGGACTTGGGTCATTCTTATATTCATATTAGAGCGCCCTCTCACTTTTAGAAGGCATTTACTATAGTAACTTACTATGTATACGATTCAAAGACTGACCCAAGTCCATATGATTAAAAAAAAGACCCATGTCTATCAAATAAAAGGACCCCCACAAATCATGTGAAGGTGAATTATGATTTTAAACAAATGTACAATTAAACTTGTATTTACGATGTTGTCTTATATATCATAGTCAAATATAATTTTATTGGAAATATTAAAAATTATTTAGTTTTTCTTGATTTACTCAAAATGACCTCCCATGGACTTAGGTCTTTCTCATATTCATATATTCAATTGTCAGGAATTGTGGAAAATATTCAAGAAATGCCAGTCAGGAATTGGTAGATAATTGCTATTCTGAAATTTGCAAATTGTTTCGGCAGGCTGCACAAGATATTGGTATATGTAAATGGAAACAGTTAAAGACAGTTAAGAGTCATAAAGAACAGCATAATGTGACTTCTTCAAAATTATGGTTTGATGCTGAGTGTGATGCTGCCCGCAAAGAGTATCTTAATTTAAAGAATAGGCTTAGCAGGAAAATCCAACTACTTTCTCTTGGCAAGTAAGAAATATAAGAAAAATTACTAAGGTACAAAAAAGAAAGCATGGTAAAGATATGAATGCTTCTTTACGGTCCTTAAAAAATGGTAACCCTAAAGCCTACTTGGGATTTATCAGTAATGGTAGTCAGACTAAAGGTACAATAAATGTTTCTTTAAATGATCTTGAACGGCATTTTAAATCTATGGGAAATGTGTGTAAATCAGAGAATCATTCCGTGGACAGAATGAGGTTGGATGCTGTTAGCGTGGCAACACACAATGATTGTCTAAATGAACCTATTACATTGACAGAGGTTGAATTACTGATCAATAAATTCAAAAATGCCAAAGCTTGTTGTAATGATTTAATTAGAAATGAATTTTTGAAAAACTCTCCTTTAGAAATGCGTAGGATCATATTTGATTTCTTCAATATGGTTTTAGATAGTGGAATTGTACCACCAGAGTGGTGTATATGAGTGATCATACCGATTTTTAAGAATAAAGGTGAAAATACAAATCCGGATAATTAAAGAGGAATCACCTTGCTGAGTTGCCTTGGTAAACTGTTTACCTCAGTCTTGAATGATAGAATTTCTAGTTTTCTCAATAGTCATCACACATTAGGTGAGGAACAAGCTGGATTCCATTCAACATACTCAACTATTGATTTGTTTTGAAAACTATCACCGATTTTTACTTACAGAAACGGAAACGTTAATACTGTGCTTTTATTGATTATAAAAAAGCGTTCGATTTAATTGATAGGAAGCTTTTGTGGTTGAAATTGCTAATAGCAGGCGTGAACATGGTGAATTGCAAAATTATAAATGTTGTTAAAAACTTGTACAAAGGCGCGAAGTCTTTAATTTCTGCAAACGGCACAATATCTGATTTTTTCACTTTTAACGTAGGGGTTAGACAAGGTGAAAACCTTTCGCCACTGCTGTTTGCTATTTACCTAAATGACTTCCAAGAACATATAGCAAAGTTTTATCCTGGTTTAAATATTTTGACGAAAGAAGTAAGCAGTACGTTACAGGGGGAGGACTTAGATCTTTTTTCAAAGTTGACTTGCTTATTGTACGCTGATGACTCAATAATTTTGGCAGAAAGCCACGACGAATTGCAAGGAGCACTGAATGCGGTTCAAGGATATTGTAGAACTTGGCACTTAACTGCCAACGCAAGTAAAACTAAAATAATGATTTTTCAAGAGGGGAAATTAGGAATTTACCCAATTTTACATATGGTCATGAAAAAGTAGATGTGGTACATGATTTTGTTTATCTTGGAGCACAGTTTTACTATAATGGTACTTTCAAAAAGGCAGCTTCAAAGCAGATAATGCAGGTCAGAAAAGCTTAATACAGTCGGTTGACTAAAGCGAAGCAAATGCAGTTGTCAGTTGATATTCAGTGTCATTTATTTGACCATTTGATTTTGCCTATCTTATTATATGGTAGTAAAGTATGGGGACATGAAGATATACAGCAGATTGAAGTTTTCCATAGGAAATTCCTTAGAACTGTACTATGCGTAGGTTCCTGTACTCAAGATTGCAGGGTTGGCACGTTTAGAACATGTTGTTTTACTCTAGCAACAAATGTTCCTTGAGTAATCATTAATGCTAACCCTGATCTCAACCCAAAACCTTAACAAAGGGGTGGACCCAGAGGATGGGCCTGTACACATAGATTGGACAGTGTAGAACTTACAAGCGGGCTGGGCTAGGCTGGCGCAGGCCAGCTTCCAATGTACGTGTACAGGATCGCTTGTAGCCATTGGACGAAAATCAATGCTTTTTACCGATTTAGGATCAGATTTTAGGAATTTTTGTACTGGTATGAGGGATAGTATGATTGAAAATTAACCTGTTGGAGATGATTTGATTTTGCTATAATTCGCATTCGCCATAGACGCCAGCCTCAGATATCTCGTACTTAGTCTCCAACGGGTTAATATAAGACCCAATGTCTGATCTTTTCATATCAGCCAAAATACTAGTAAATCTCTTTAACACACAAATTTGTGTGAAAGCCAATTGGTTCTACATATGATTTTCCTATATACCACGATCTGACCCTAAACGGCCGATCAGAAAAAATGTCAGTAGGATGACGTCACACGTCGTGGGAGGTATACTGGTATAGTATCAAAGGTTGTTGATAGCAAGAACTGCATGGTGAAATTGAATGATGTTTAAATCTTATTTTTTTTATTTTGCGTGAAAATAAATCAATATGAATATTACATAAGTCAGTCGTATGCAGTTTTCCCTTTGCAAAAAGGTATCATTTGTTGGAGTTACATGCAATTTTCAGGGCTTTGCTGGACTATTTAATTGACTTATAATAATTTGACATTGTCATGAATAGTCTCTGATTATTTATTAAAGGGACGATCTCATTAGAGGAGATGTTGCCACCGCTTCTACGACCAATCAGTTGTGGCGACTCAAGAGATCAAAAAATGGCTTGCGATCTCACCAAGGAGATGTCCAGCCAACATTTCGGAAACGTCTAGGAGACGTCGCCGAGACCTGCTGGAGACATCTCCCTGGTCGCGGAGACTAATTAGTTAATTCATTGATTCATCAATTTATTCGATGGAGAAGTTGCGTCAATGTTGCGGTGACTTCCACTGAGAATTTGGCCAGTTGGCATCTTGAGTTAATTAATTCATTGATTCATAATTAATTTGATGGAGAAGTTGCAGCGACGTCGCTGCAACGTCTCCTGGAGTCACTTGAAAATAAAACATGTTCAAGTTTTATTGGAGTCCTCTTCCGGTCTCCAGCAGGTCTCAGCGACATCACCGCAACCTGCTGGAGACTAAAAATCTCAAGGAAACATTGGGGGTGGGTCGTGGCAACATCGTGGCGACTTCTCTGAGACCTGTTGGAAACTGGAGAAGACTGCAACAAAAATAGAACATGTTCAAATTTCCTACAGCTCATCGGAGATCCGACTAGTCTCAAGAAGACGTCATGGAAACTTGAGTCGCCCACTGGTCGCCAACTAGTCTCCAGGCCTTGAGATACGTACTATATTTCACATAAGAAATACGACCTTTGAAAAAGACGTTTTAAAACAAAAACATGTTTTTGTGGGTTTTTTGAAGAAAAAACACACGTTTTTTCCCAACCATGCCGGATTGTATGATCTATGGAGAGACTGGACGAGGATTGGCACGTGAAGAGCAGAGTAGTAAATTTTTGGTCAAGAATATTGAATGATAAAGTAGATAAATATTTATATGTCTTTTTGAAATTCATTTCTGCTATCCAAAAAGATGAGAATTTGGATTTTACTTCTTCATGGTTAAAATTCATTGAAGACACATTCAATCAAGCTGGTTTATTCTATGTTTGGCTAGGCCAAACTAATGGATTGGGTCTGAATATTGATTCTTTGCTCAAATTAAGGCTAAATGATATTCTTTGTCAGGATTGGAGAGACACTGTATGGTCAAATCGTATTTGCACAAATTATAGAATATTCAAAGGCAAACATGTACTTGAAAACTATTTACTAACACTTAATAAAGTTGATGCTTTTAGTCTCTGTAAGTTTTGGTGTAGATCACAAAAAGTACCTGTAAACAAAAGTCTTTTTAATTCAAACACACCACATTGTGATATGCAGTGCACGCTTTGCTCATCTATAGGAGATGAATTTCACCACATTTTTGTTTGTCCATATTTCCAAAGAGAAACACAGTTATATTTGTCTAAAAGGTTAATACGCAAGTCAAGATTTCCATGTGCTTTGCACATGGCAGAACTTTTTAATAATAAAAGCAATTCTCAGCTGAAAAAAAATTAGCAACATTTACTCATGTTATAATGCTAAAATTTTCCCAGAAAACAGAAAAAGAAGAGCATTCAAGTATCTTAAATAGTACAAATAGAGTTCGACCTACATATACTCGTAGCGGTAGGATAGTGGAAACAACCGGTTTTATTCAGCATGTAAATAATCTGTGTTATACATGTCACCTTATATATATATTATATATTCTCACTAATCTATTGTATTCACATTGTTCATGTATGTAATTTCATACATTATACAATTATTCCTTTTTGTTGTTGTTCTGTGTAATGAACTATGTAGAATGTACATGAATTGTATTCGTAAGTCTGTTATACATTATATTGTTACATATGAATGTTTGTACTCTCATACCCCGAGAGGTTATCATTAGAGTCAATAAAATTCTACAAATTCCCTCCCACACCCTCCCTTATTGATCACCATTCAACAATCCTCAAAACTTTTGTACAACGATAACAATATAAATTATGCGTTCCTGCAACAAAATCAGACAGAAAACAAGCATTTTCAAGGAATAATGCAAAATTGTCTCAAACTGCGAGGGGAACCCCCTCCCAGACCCTTTCCAATATATTACCAATCAATTATCACCACACTTTTCGCACAACAGCGACAAATATGAATGATTTATTTATTATTTATTAATTATTTATTTACGTATTTATTTGTTTATTTATTTATTTATTTATTTATTTATTTATTTATTTATTTATTTATTTATTTATCTATTTCTTATTCATTTATTCCGTTTTTTCCTCCGGGTAGCCCTTTCACTTAGCAAACTGATTTATAAAAAGACCCTGCAACACAATAAACAACAATACAATTTGACATAAACATAGAATATGAAATAAAATGAAAATACTACATATATAAACAAATATACAGTATGAAAAAGAGTCAAGAAACCAGTGTCTCTAGAACAATTGCAAAATGTACAAAAAATCGAAAAGGACAATATCTGGCTAGATTGTGATAATTATTCAGATTAACCATATTACCAAAAAAAAAATTGTTTAGAGCATATCAATAGAGAATTATACTTTTAGCTCCCGCAAAATTCAGTAAAATAGAAGTCTAAATATAAACGGAAGAAAGAATTTTGCACTTAGATTTAAACGATAGCAGGGCCTAATGATGTGGCGTTTCTAACACAAAGTGGCAGTTTGGTCCATAGGCAAGAACCGTGATATTGAAAAGATCTTTTCATGTATTGGGTATTAGGTTTGGGTTTATAAAAAGGAGAGTTTAAAGCATATCGTGTAGGTATCTGAGGGGTTTTGAATACTGTTAACTCTTTAAGATACTCCTGGGCGAGCCCGTTAATTACCTTGTACATAAATAAATACACAAAATTGGTAATCAACTCGTTGCATGAAAGACTGCCAATTGTCTCAGTAATGTCGTGTGAGGTGTAAAAAAAAGTCCGCATTTAAAACCAAACGTACATATCTGTTTTGCAGACATTGTAATTTTGAAGTAAAACACTGGGAAGATTTTCTGTATTACCAAACCGTAATCAATGTGTGGCAGTATGAGACCATTATAAAGCATAATCAAAACTTTTCTGGGTAAGTATTATTTAATTTGCCGTATAAATTCAATGGTCCTTGAAATTTTATTACAGGTTTTGTCAATATGTTTATCGAATTTTAGTAATTTATTAAATATAATATCGAGATATTTAAAGTTATCAACCTGTTTAATGAATGCATTCTTTCATCCACAATGACCCAGAAATATTATTTTAAAGGGGAAAGTGTCAAATCACCCTCAGAGGGCAATCCCCTCCCAGACCCTCCCCAATTTATCACCGATCAATAAATCCCACAACTTTTTAACAAAAATAATACAAATTATGCATCCCTTCAACCACAATGAGACGGAAAACACACATTTTTAAGGGAAAAATGTCAATTTTTTCTCAACCTGGAGGGAAAACCCTTCCCAGACCATCCCCAATTTATCAGCAATCAACAATCGCCACACCTTATTCACAGCTGAAAAAAAACATGATTTGTGTGTTATTTAAAATGAAGATCAAAATACATATATACATTTGAAAGCGTAAAACATAAAAACGTTGGGTACTTACATTGAGACAGAAATAATATACAGTGTGTCTTTAAAAAAATTGTGCAAGTTAAAACCGCCCTCTTTGGCAACTAGAAAATACGCTTGTAACATGATGCTCACATCAACATCAAGAGCATAGTCTTAGCTTTCAGATACCGTTAGTTTTGTTCAATTTGCTTGCTTTAATCTTGAGATAATTATGTTTATTTAAATACGAAAGGGTGAAATCACAATTGTGCCACTTTTACTCCAATCCCTCGTAACAGTGACACAATTGTGATTTCATCCTTTTGTTGTTTACAAGATATCTCGAGATTAAAATAAGCAGTTTGAACAGAACAAATGGTATTTAAAAGTTAAGAGTTTGTCCTGGTCGTTGATGTAAGCATCATGTCACAATATTTTCTAATTGCCAAAGTGGACGCTTTTTAGTTGCACAATTTTTTGAGACGTGTTGCAACACGTACAAGTACAAGTGAACAGCTCTCTCTCTTTGACAGTTTGAAAATACTGTTGTGACACAAGTTTATAGCAACATCAAGGGCAAAGTCTTAGCTTTGAAATGCTGTT
>JZLH01S0605423.1:34139-44745 GCA_001188425.1 Eucidaris tribuloides | reverse complement strand
TATTCATCTCAAATGGTGCAATAATGCGATTGCCAAAATCATGAAAACAACGGAGGCCTTTGAATACCGCTTCTTTTAACACGCCACAAAACGAGATATCGATGTGAACAAGTCGGCAAATCACACCATAAGAATCGCAATTATCTGACGATGCCGGACCCCAGCGGTCTTTGTATACCTACCATGCGATATGGAATTGTTAACATTATTGCGTTTTAACTCGCAGATATATTTTTCATGTGTTATATGCGTTGAATTATAACATATTCATAAAGCTTTGAAATGTACGTACTACTCTGAGGAATGTGGCATGTGTTGTGGTGTACTAGATTCTGCGCCTTTTCACGCAGAGGGGCTTACTAGCTTCTAGGTTCAGTCGTTCTATTTCGGTTTAATTTCTTCCGAGTTGCAGCCAATACTCGAATATCGCCCCGCCAAGCGAGTCGAGCGGCGCATTACCCCAGTGACTTCCCAGCGTCGCCGAAAAGCCAAACGGGGCGACACAATCACTGGGGTAATGCCCTTCACTCGGCTGGCGCACGATATTCGAGTATTGGCTTGCAAAACTCGGCAGAATTAAACCGAAATAGAAACGGCTAGAACCTAGACTAAGGGGCCTACTGGTGGAAATTGCTACAATAATTGCAGAGGCATTCTGATGGGGAACCGCGTGTATGTCACTAAAGCAGCAACCATTATGTAAATGGACTTTTATTTTTATTGCGTATATTATCTGAATGATCTGCCCATGGTAGAATTGGCTGGTAAGAATAGTGTTGATGACTGCTTTTCAGAGTTGTTTTTCGGTTTCACGAGAAATTTCAGAAAAAATTCAGAGGGAAATACAAGTTTCTGTGTTGCTACGAGAAAACATGCGATATTGATACCATTCTGCACATGCCGCAAACGCGGAACTCTAAAATTATTGTTACGACGACAGCATTTTTCATTTTTTCAAAAATTGATTTATTCGTCTGAACAATAATAACCACATTTTACATACAAACTTGTTGTAACTATACCTTCTGATGCCAGCTCAAATAACTTAGGAATTGCCCAACATCTTCAACAATGATATGAATCCTACGATATAAGATACTATTACACAGTCGTATTGCACTTCTCATTCGCATAGAAAGCGTATAAACATGTATTTACTGTACATTATCAGACAAAATATTTACAAAAGATCGGACGCGTTTTTGCAATTTGCATTATTAATAAATATTTCAAAATGACAACTTCAACACATCAGTACGAAAAATAAACATTTTTATGTTACACTACGAAGGTATCTCATAATGTTTCTTTTAAAAGCGATCCTATTGCACGGAGATATTGGGTAAAACATCTCATCAAAGTTTGTAATGCTATAATTATTCTAAAACAAAAGTTCAGCGCATTCTTCCTCTGTAAAGTAGACACACGGTGTGTACGATCAAATAATTATGGATACCTCTGTTCTTGATATATTGACCGTGATGACCATTCTTCGTGAGACGAAAAGCTGTACTAGTAATCTATATGGTCATCTTCTTGAAATTTCTGTCCAAAGGTTTATGTTGCTTATGTAACTTCATAGACTTTTAAATTGTGCGAATCAAATTTCTCATCAAATATCAAACTTAAAAAACACTGTATAACCAATGTTTCCAGTTTAAAAAAAAAATCTGAGCTACATGATTCCACATGCTACAGTGTCTCTGATGCGGTCTCAAAATGAAGCCCTGAAAAATTGCATTTAAAACGATCATTAAGTGCCCTTTAAAAAAAGGGAAAATCTATTGAGAGACCATTCCAGCTTTCCCCCATAGACTGCTGTGTTGCTGAATTCCTAGTCGGCTGAGAATAATTAATGTGCCAATTTGTTCTGCACATATTTTACTAGTGACAGCATACTTTTGTGTTCTAGGCGTGTTATTTGTGTTTTCAATCATATGTTTGATATGTTATGATACCAAAGTTCGACAAAAAAATTTTTTTAAACGGAGTCTTCCACAGTGTTATATAGCGTCTTTTAATATCGCGTTACACCTGGTTTCTCGTAATGTAATTCAATGATTAACGTATGCATTACAACTTTAACGGATGAAATTTCTCTGGTAAATATGAAATTCTGGGGCCAGTAAATTAACCGGAGTTTGTTCGGCTTAAAATCTTATGCAATAGTAAGATTTTTATTCAGAAGTAGATTTTTATTTATCAAATCATCAGAATGAGATTTGGTACAAAATAAGATTTTTTTTTTAAGAATATGCAGACTTATACTATGTGATCTTTGACACAGTAGCGATTTTTACCATCAATTTGCATTAAGAATAAGATTTTTTTTATCTGTATTCAGTAAGCATTGTTATAATCTAACAAAGAAATTAAACTTTTGTTACATACAACTTTAACCGGAGAAATTTCTCTGTGTTACCCGTCGCTTTAATATGAAAATTTCTGGCGTAAATTAACCGGCAGTTGTTTGCCGAAGTAGCTCGGTGGTATTGTCGCAGGCCCGGATAGCTGTAACGACGGGTTTCGAATCCTGGTTTCATTTTTTCGCACATGCTTTGTTAAAATTATAATCTGCAGTTGCGATCTAAAATACAGAGCGAGAGACAAATGATATCAAATTTATTACATTCGCATTTCACCTACTCTGAATAATCCCTTTCATTAATAATTCTATAATAAAAATGTCCGCCTTGGACTATTTAACATAACAATGTCAGAACTGTGATCCTTGGTATTTGCTTCCTTGTTCGTCGTGCCAATGCCGGTAACCAGCGAATAGCTCGCGATGTGTATATGTCGCAGCCCGCGATAGCTGTAGACGACGGGCTTCGAATCCTTGTTCATTTTTTCTGACATTGTTTGTTAAAATTATTAGATCTGCCAGTTGCGATCTAAAATACAGAGAGAGAACAAATGAATCAATTTATTACATCGCATTTCACCCTCTCTGAATAATCCCTTCATTTAATAATCATAAATAAAAAATGTCGCCTTGGACTATTTAACATACAATGTCAGAACTGTGATCTTGGTATTTGCTTCCTTGATTCGTCGTGCCAATGCCGGTTAACCAGCGATAGCTCGGTGGTATTTGTCGCAGCCCCGGATAGCTGTAGGGCGACGGCGTTCGAATCCTGCTCATTTTTTCTGACATGTTTTTAAAATATATCAGATCTTGGCAAGTTGCGAATCTAAAAATACAGAGAGAGACAAATGAATCAAATTTATTACATCGCATTTCACCTCTTGAATATCCCTTTCATTTAATAATTCATAATAAAAAATGTCGCTTGGATTGGACTATTTAACATAACAATTCAGAAACTGCTGATCCTTGGTATTTGTTCTTGTTCGTCGTGCCAATGCCGGTAACCAGCGAATAGCCTCCGGTGGTATTGTCGCAGCCCGGATAGCCTATGCTAGACGACGGGTTCGAATCCTGGTTTCATTTTTCTGACATGTTTGTTAAAATTATAGATCTGGCCCAGTGCCGATCTAAAATACAGAGAGAGACAAATGAACTCAATTTATTACATCGCATTTCACCTCTCTGAATAACCCTTTCATTTAGATTGTTCATGTTGGGAGTTGGCAGGTACTGCAATAGGCCCAAGGGAGCCTAAGAGCTAATATGCCAAGTATGCGTCATCAACATACGCGTATATGATAGCATCTCATTGAGAATACTTTGTTTCTTTTTAATGTCGTTTTGTAACTTTCATCTATTCAAGTCTTTTCTTACTCATTTGCCTTGGCCGTTTAGGTTCAAATATAAGTGCAATCTGTTTTTATATACAGTTCAATAGATCGGTTCATGGCCATTATTTATGTTTAGCTGCACTGTATAGGCGTCAGCAACCACAATATTGGTGCACAGTAACTTCCAGTTTACGGCCTATATATCGCACTCTTTACAATTCCTTGTAATGTATAAATCAACGCGCCCACAAACATATAATCTAAAAATTGTTGAGTTTTGACTATTCAATTTAATATCATAATTTGAGATTGTCTATTCATATAATTACGTCAGGTTGCTTCACTTTGAACTGAACCCAACAAGATGTATATGTTATAAGTAAATGACATGATTGGGGTAATCCTCAACTTGGGCTGAAACTACTCTAGAATCACAGTCTAAACTATGCAAGGCATTCTCCTGTGAAAATTCTCTGTTAGTCAAAGTTTGCACTCATTCACTAAAAATAACACAATTGATCAATATCACTCATATGCACGCGAAACCTTGACTGTTGGCTCTCTATGGCGGCTTTATTTTTATCGTTCCCGGATAAAATTTAAATATCTGTATGGTTTATGCTTGCATTTCTCGTTTAAGAAACAAATTTACAGACAAATCCTCCCAGGGGGGAGATCCACTCCTGCTAGCTGTATTCGTTCGGTATATATTTCAACACATTGGTTTTGAGGAATTTTCAAGATTTCCCAATCATGTCACTAATCCTATTAAGGCATATTTTCGGGCTGAACGAAAAGTCTTTAGATACATACGCAGGTAACCATATTACCTGAACAATTAATGTGCCGTCGGTGCCTTTTACTTAAGTCTTAAATTTGAGGTGATGGTTGAGACTGTCGATTTGATTGCGAACCCGTTTAATTTATCTGGTGTGAGGGAATTACAAAAAATTGGATTGCAATTGCATAGTGTGCGTATATGACTGAAGTTATTAGTTGTCGCCTTTAGTGATATACATGTATATGACCTCTGGACAATTAAAGTAATCCATGATAACAATACAGATCATGACTATGATTATGTAGTTACGCATACTATTACGTTGTAATAAATAAGCTTCACTCCGATCCTTTCCAAACATACAGCTCTTGGTTATCATCATTTCTGTTTCTCGGTATTTTTGCTCTTTATCATGATAGTGCCGTCTCTTAGAGGAGACTGGCAGCCTATGTACATCCATTGATATAGGTCAAAACCGCCCTCTACCTTTTTGCATAAATAAGTTCACGTTCCTAAGCACACATTATATTTTCGGTAAATAATGCAACTATAATATTTATTGCTATGCGCGTTTTTAGATAGCACCGAATATCTATTAATGCCCTGAACTAGGAAACGCTTCCATTTGACGGAAAAATTATGAAAACTAAAACGGCCAGTGCTCCGGACCGCTTTACCAAAGCAAATGTACATAGACCTACTGCCTACCTGCTCTCCAAATAATGTAAAAAATCACATTTAATTGTTTCACTATAAACAATTGTTCAGCAGGTTTGATTTTTATTTCATTTCTGCGCCGGGTGTACAAAGAATACAAGTTGTCAAAGATTAATAGTCAGTGTTCACAATCATTAATAACGTAATTCTGTTAATATATCATTTTGCCAAAAATGTAAACAAATACGCTCAAAAATACATTATCTTATTAAAGGTCCAATATTATGGCAACCATTTACAATTGCTTTAAAAAAATGCCCAACTGGTTAATTACTTTTAACGGTTACATACAATGTGTTAAGTTTGTATTCGACTTAAACATATTATTTATTTTAATTGCCATTATATTTATTCTACGTATATCTCCATTTTTGTATGTTCTTTAAGGGCAGCGTTGCTAAGGCTACTAGCTCTTTTGTTGACCCCCATTCTATAAAATGAATGTGTTTGTCAGTCTGTTCTTTTGTGTGTTTGTAATGTATTTGTAAGTATGTTATGTAGTGTTTCATTAATTTACCGTGCTTATGTTAATATTTGATATTTTTTATGTGAATGCACAATAAATTAAATTTGATTGATTTGAATTAAATAACAGTAGTTGTATTTTCGACCAAAACTAGCCTATACGCTAGGCTTAAATACATTCAAAAATTAATTGTCTATGCTGTCTACCTCTCCGTTTCCTCCGAGTAGCATCTCTTTGCTTCAGTATTTATTGTTCATTTACTTATATTGTTATAGTAGGTTTATTTGCCTGGATTGTGTTATCACGGTTTTTTTAGGTTCTCTCCGTTTCAGAGAATTGCCTGTTGTAACGTCTTCTTCTTTAGTTCGAAACCATCAGTAGTGACTTTTGTAGGTTATCTGCTGCAGTGCCTCCGCCGTGCGGTAGGGATAACGAGGGTTCGGATAGTTTCGTTTTACGAGCGCTGGTGGAGCGTGTTTCACGAAGAAGTCTTTTCTGATCATGATGCACTCTGCCACCCGGCTCTTACCGTGAATACATAATTGTAATTAGGAGAATACTTTCATCAGCCAACAAAATAACGCATTATCTTAACATTAGTATACGTTTGTATTATACTGTGTTTCTATAATACACGTTTGGTTGCAAATTTCAACAAAAAGTTATAATTTACAGCAACGTCTTGCATTTTCATTCGAAATTTTCTCTGAAAACAGCTGCCTGCATTTGTTTCCTAGTTAGAAAAAACAACATTGCCAATTACATATAAAAAAAACTGACTGCGGAAACAAATTACAGATCATTGAATGACTGAATTTTATTGTCCATTAAAAATGGAAATTCGTTTTCACTGGCGTTACATGACAAATTGACAATATTAATAACAATCAAAATCAATCATATACTTATACAAAAGCTTGAATACATTAAATGAATATATAAATGAAGACAGCATAAGAAAATTTGGCCTGAAAATAAATCACCAATACAAAGGCATTATAAAGAATATCCAAAATGTTGGGATGCTTTGGGCCTCAACAATGCGAAAGCATCAATCTAGACCTTCAAAGAGAAAAGGTGTTCAACAAAGTAGTCCCAAGTGATTTTCCGAACTGTGACCCAAATATGGTATTCGATGTAGAATACATTCTTGGAATGTTTCTCTGGTGTTAGTGAACTTACCAAGCTAACTGATGATTGGTCATTATCTAAGCCAAGATCCAAATCCAGAGAATAGAGACCCTGCTAGAAAGTAATTAAAGGAATTTTTGAAATATAATGGAATGGAGAAATACTAAAAAATATTTAGAATTATATTATGATTATGATTATTGATTATGATTATGATTATGATTTTAAAAGTCATATCTAGTATTAACACGATGATGCTCAACTGGCGTCTAATCGGGAACATTTGCTTATCTAAAGAGAGACTAAACTTTAATACTTAGTACTAATCTGTGAAAAGTGTCAATTTTTTTAACGAATGGTACACCCTGCCACTCGGCAATTATTCGAAAATGTTTGCAACTCTGTTTAGCCTTGGTACTCCGGGGGGGGGGGGGGGGCCACTTCCTAGTAAGGTAAACGGGAGTGTGCCCGCTCTAATAGCGTGACTTTTTCGCCAAAAAAAAATCCTTAAACATGGGTCTGGTTTGGGGGGGAAAAATCCCTTAAACATGGGTCATGATTTTGAAATTTTACGCAGTTACACTAGATATTTTCGCCTATTTTCATCGCCTAAAATGCTAAAAAAATGGCCATTTTTCTCAATAAAGAACCTTAATAATAGGTACCATTTTCGGCAAAAAATGACCCTTAAAAAAGGGTCGGGTTTTTCGACTTCAGCAGCGCACACCCACGCTCGGAACCAAATTTTGAGTACCACCCCCCCCCCCCGGGCTTGGTAATACTTTTGATTATAGTTCAGGGGCGAGTTCTACGTGTTTAAACATAATAAAGATCACTCGACAATACAGTATACTGCTAGCTGAGTCATCAAATCTACTATACAACAGAATTTATATATTTTCATTAAAATGGTGACTTTCAATTTGTGCAGCATAATCATATCGTATTCATTCTGGCTTTTGCTTCATAAATGAACGTAATATACCATTTTCTTCAATAATTTTCGAGGCGTAACTTACAAAGCAATCTTTTGCTGTTAGAAGCTCGACTTGAATAAATACTGAAACGCCCTTTCGTTCCAGATCAATGGCAATGATGTACTTCGATGGTTCCTGAAACTGTCGATTATCTCTACGTTTTTGGAGGTGAAACCTAAATAGTGAGAGGGAGAAATAATAAGTTTATTATGTTTTTCAGGGAATAGTTCTGATAAAAAATGCGTTTTTAACTTTTTTCACACAATCATGTGGTGATGCAAAGATTCTGCTAAGCACATGCACTATAAGATAAATAACACTGCTTTCAAACAAAGCACATACACATTTGCCACAGTTTCGATTCTTTCACCATTGAAACAGTTAATGATATTGATGTATCAAAATTATTATTCAATCGATCAGTGGCTGTTTCTTAGTATTCACGATGTATTTCAATTCAATAAGACCGCAAGTTATAGTGATTTTTTAAATCCTGAAAATGAAATTTGTTTCCAATTATATTATATATATATATATTTTCGATACGATCTATCAATGCTCTGAATTTTTTTCTGCTCTGAAAACTCTTCCATTTTTTAAAAACAGAAATTCCTCAAAATGTAAAAATGTGCGGGGGGGGGGGGGAGACCGACATTTGCCGATAGGTATTGTAAGTAGTAATATCTTACTTTATAACTTACTTGATGGCTTAAACCAGACTACAAAGTACAAACAACTTGTCGTCGGCTTGATTTTGTTTTCTTTTGTCTAGTTGGGTTGACAATAGATTCTTTGTTGAAAGATTGATGAAAAAGTTGTATTTCAACCAAAATTATACTGTGGATTTATTATTTCATTAACAATTAAAACTTGTGCAGGAAAAAGATGGTAATATAATACATCACACTTTGCCGGAAGAAATATGCAATGCCTGGAACATTAATCAAAATATTTCCAAAAATATCTCAAACGGTGCCACTACATGGAGAAAGTGACTTCTCTATGTCAAAACTTCAATACCGTGTCTTAATATTTTTTGGCCCTCAAGATTATTAAAACCGTTACACTCTATACCGGAAATGTTATTTCAACATTTAAAAGGCCTGAGAGTGGACCACACATAACAACACTTCCTGATGTTTATATCCAACATTTTTATCCATTTGATCAATTTTATAGTATCAGATCCATTAGGCTAAAGGTTAAATACAATATGCAGAAAGGTGTGTCACTTCCTCGGCCTTTTAAAATGTTTGAGATAGCATTTCGGTTTTAGACTGTATCTTGGGAAGTAAATTGGCAAGATTTTGACGAAATTGCAATTTTTTTAAGTGAATATTGTTTTCAATATACATTAACCGATTTGCTCTTCTTTTCCCGACGGACTCCGGCCTTAGTGACGAAACGGGAAGAAGACGTCGGAAAATCCCGAAAAGTGCTTTTGGAGAAGCGACTGTTGGGACGGCGGTGGGCGCCCTTCCTCATGTCAATGCTGGTAGAATGGCGGGTCAGCGGAGGTCACGTGACCATTCACCTGACTCGACGGATGCCAGGGGTTCGTTCGCTCTCGAACGTGGTCTTCGATCGCCGTCAGGAATGTCGACGAATCAGCGAGATGCTTTGGATGTCCATTTCACGAATCGTCATCTGCAGAAATTTTAAAGGAAAATAACATCCATCAAGGAAATGTACTGTCCAACCTCACAGGGTGGGAAAAGAGGATTTAGAACGATGATGATGAACAGGATTGGATGAAGTCCTTACTTTGGAATATAACTACTCTATAATCAACTAGAGTAGTTATATTCCAAAGTAAGGACTTCATCCAATCCTGTTCATCATCATCGTTCTAAGTCCTCTTTTCCCACCCTGTGAGGTTGGACAGTACATTTCCTTGATGGATGTTATTTTCCTTTAAAATTTCTGCAGATGACGATTCGTGAAATGGACATCCAAAGCATCTCCGATTCGTCGACATTCCTGACGCGATCGAAGACCACGTTCGAGAGCGACGACGAAGATTCCTGGCATCCGTCGAGTCAGCTGAACGGTAACGTGACCCCACTGACCCCCATTCTACCCAGCATTGACATGAGGAAGGGCGCCACCCCGTCCCAACAGTCCTTCTCCAAAAGCACGTTTCGGGATTTTCCGACGTCTTCTTCCCGTTCGTCACTAGGCCGGAGTCGTCGGGAAAAGAAGAGCAAATCGGTGAGTGAACACAATATTCCTGGAAATTTGTATTTGACGAAAGTTGACAGCTAACACTACTCTCTAAGTCTCTACAAGATTTAATAGATTCATCTCGAGAGAAAATGTTTAACAATAGTGTTATGAATGCATACTAAATCATCAATTTGAGTTTGAGTATGTAATGTACGGTGGCAAATATTTTCAAAATTCACGCAACTTTATTTTCGTTCAGGCAACTCACGAGACCACTGTTCGATACGTACAATTTGATTTATCTGTATATTCAATCGTTAGATAATACACGAGTCGAATGAAATAATATGTATGTTTGGGTTAGAAAGTGTGCTACTTATTGCATGTGTATCATTTTTTTATTATTATTTAGATTTCTAAATGTGGATTTTGAAAATAACTTTGCAATTACTGTATCTAAAATACGCAGTACGGTATTTTGCATTATCAGTCCCACGCCATTGGAAATCAGAATAGTAATTCCTTCTCCTCGTCATTTTATTTTCAGGTTTCACCGCCAAACGTAGAGATAATCGACAGTTTCAAGGAACCTCGAAGTACATCATTGCCTCTACCTCTGGAACGGAAGGGCGTTTCGGTGTTTATTCAAGTCGAGCTTCTACAACC
>JZLH01S0605423.1:17563-28897 GCA_001188425.1 Eucidaris tribuloides | reverse complement strand
CACCTTTTCTCTTTGAAGGTCTAGATTGATGCTTTTCGGCATTGTTGAGGCCAAAGCATCCAACATTTTTGGATATTCTTTATAATGCTTTTGTATTGGTGATTTATTTTCAGCCAAATTTTCTTTGCTGTCTTCATTTATATATTCCATTTATGTATTCAAGCTTTTTGTATAAGTATATGATTGTATTTTGATTGTTATTAATATTGTCAATTTGTCATGTAACGCCAGTGAAAAACGAATTTCCATTTTTAATGGACAATAAAATTCAATTCAATTCAATATCTGTAAATTTGTTTCCCAGTCAGTTTTCTTTTATATTAATTGCAATGTTTGTTTTTTCTACTAGGAAACAAATGCAGCAGCTGTTTTCAGAGAAAATTTCGATGAAAAATGCAAGACGTTGCTGTAAATTATTAACTTTTTGTTGAAATTTGCAAACCAAACGTGTATTTCATAGAAAAACCAGTATAATACAAACGTATACTAATGTTAAGATAATTGCGTTATTTTGTTGCTGATGAAAGTATTTCTCCTATTACATTATGTATTTCAGGTAAGCCGGGGTGCAGAGTGCATCATGATCAGAAAAGACTTCTTCGTGAAACACGCCACCAGCGCTGTAAAAACGAAACATCCGAACCCTCGTTTATCCCTACCCGACGGGCGGAGGCTACTGCAGCAAAACCTACAAAGTCACTCTGATTGGGTCAACTACAAAGAAGAAACGTTACACGGCATTCTGAAACTGAGAGACCTAAAAAACGTGATACACAATCCAGGCAAAATAAACCTACTAAACAATAAATAATGAACAATAAATACTGAACAAAGAGATGCTACTCGGAGGAAACGGGAGAGGTAGACAGCAAACAACTTAATTTTTGATGATGTTTAAGCCTACGTATAGGCCTAGTTTTGGTCGAAAATACAACTCTGTTATTAATTCAAATTCAAATTCAAATTTAATTTATTTCATTCATCATAAAAAATACAAAATACATAAGCACAGGTAATTAAGAAACACTACATAACATACTTACAAATACATTACAAAACAACAAAAGAACAGACTGACAAACACTTCATTTATGAGAATGGGGGGTCAACAAAAAGAGCTAGTAGCCTTAGACAACGCTGACCCCTTAAGAACATACAAAATGAGATATCACGTAGAATAAAATATCAAGTGCAATTAAAATAAATATATGTTTAAGATGAATACAAACTTAACACATATGATTTGTAAGCACGTTTAAAAGTATTAACAGTTGGGGCATTTTTTAAAGCAATTGGTAAATGGTTCCATAATATTGGACCTTTATAAGATAATGTATTTTTTGAGGTATTTGTTCTAAATTTTGGCAAATGATAATTAACAGAATTACGTGTATTATGATTGTGAACACTACTATTTAATCTTTGACAACGTATTCTTTTGTTACCCCAGAAATGAAATAACAACATCAAACCTGCTGAAAATTGTTTATAGTGAAACAATTAAATGTGATTTTTACATTATTTGGAGAGCAGGTAGCAGTAGGTCTATGTACATTTGCTTTGGCAAAGCGGTCGGGAGCACTGGCCGTTTTAGTTTTCATAATTTTTCCGCAAATGGAAGCGTTTCCTAGTTCAGGGCATTAATAGATATCGGTCTATCTAAAAACGCAATAGCAATAAGATATATATTTTCATTATTTATCGAAAATATAATTGTGCTTTAGGAAGTGAACTTATTTATGAAAAGGTAGAGGCTGCGTTCTTGATCTAAGTCAGTGGATGTACATAGCTGCCAGTCTCACCCTAAGAGACGGCACTATAACGATGAAGACAAAATACTGAGAAACAGAAATGATGAAACCAAGAAAGAGTATGTTTGTGAAAGGATTGGAGTTGAACTTTATTTATTACAACGGTAATAGTAACTGCGTAACTACATAATCATAGTCATGATTTGTATTGTTAAATATCCAGAGTCATACATGTATATCTAATAAACGGCGACAATCTATAACTTGAGTCATATACGCACACGTTGCCAATTCAATCCATTTTTTGTAATTCCCCTCACACAAGATAGATTAACGAGTTCTAATCAATCGACAGTCTCAACCTCCCTCAAAGCTAAGTAAAAGGAACCACGGCCACATTATTGTTCCGGTACGGTAGTATGGTACCTCGTATGTATCTAAAAGACTTTTCGTTCAGGAAAATATACATATTGTTGGCTTCAGTTCAAGTGAAGCACCTGACATAATTATTGAAAACAATCTAAAGTTATGATATTAAAGTGAAATGTCAAAACTCAGTTTTTAGATTATAGTTTTGTGCCGTTATTTATCCATTACAAGGAATGTAAAGATGTGACCATTATAGGCCGTAAAATTGAAGTTACTGTGGCACCAATATTGTGGTTGCTGAACGCCCTATAAGTCAGCTAAACATAAATAATGGCCATGAAACGCGATCTATTTACATGTATATAAAAACAGATTGCACTAATTTGACCTTAACGGTTAAGCAATGAGTGAGAAAAGACTTGCATATGAAAGCTACAAACGACATAAAAACAGAGTATTCTCAAGTGAGATGTATCATTACCGTATGTTGATGACCATACACGTATATTATTAGCTCTTAGCTCCCTTGGGCCTATTGCATACCTGCCAACCTCCCAACATGAACAATCTTATACTGATACAGATCAAAAATCTTATTCTTAATGCAAATCTTACTGTGTCAAGATCACATAGTATAAGTATACTGCATATTCTTCAAAAAATCTTTTTTTTCGTATCAAAAAATCTCATTCTGTGGATTTGGAAATTGAAAAATCGTACTTCTGATAAAATCTTACTGGTTGGCAGGTATGCTATTGCATAAAATTGTGTGACGAATAAATTCTCATCAAACATCAAACTTAATATCGGTCACACTTGGTTTCTCGTAATGTAATTCAAGGCCCTACGTATTGCATATAACTTTAACCGTAGAAATTTCTCTGGTTAAATATGAACATTCTGGGTAAATTAACCGGAGATTTTTTCGTTTAAAATTTTAAAGTCTATGAAGTTACTACAAGCACAGAACACCTTTGTGACAGAAATTTCAAGAGATGACCATTAGATCACACTTTTCGTCTCACGAAGTTCGGTCCATCACGGTCAATATATCAAGAACAAGTATCATAATTATTTGATTCGTACACCGTGTGTCTACTTTACAGAGAAAGAATGCTGACTTAGTTTTCGAGTAATTTTAACATTACAAACCTTTGATGAGATGGTTTTACAATTAATATCTCCTAGAATAGGATCGCTTTTAAGAGAAACATTATAGTATACTCTTCGTAGTGTAACTAAAAAATGTTATTTTTCGTACTGATGTGTTGAAGTTGTCATGTTGAAATATTTATTAATAATGCAAATCAAAAACCGTCCATCTTTTGTAAATATTTTGTCTTGATAGTGTACAGTAAATACATGTTATACCATTTCTATGCGAAATGAGAAGTGCAATACACTGTTGTAAATAGTATCTTATATCGTAGGAATCCCATATCATTGTTAAAGATGTTGCAATTCTAAGTTTATTGAGCTGCGTAAGAAGGTATAGTTACACAAGTTTGTATGTTAAATGTGTTATTATTTTCAGACAATAAATCAATTTTTCTGAAAAACGAAAAATTCTGTCATTGTAACAATTAATTTTAGAGTTCCCGTTTGCGCATGTGCAGAATGTGTATCATTGCCATGTTTTCTCGTAGCACAACAGAAACTAGTATTTCCCTCTGAATTTTTTTCTGAAATTTTCTCTGAAACCAAACTAACTCTGAAAACAGTCACAACACTATTCTTGCTATTACTAGCAAATCTACCATGCAGATCATTC
Organism: Eucidaris tribuloides; assembly: GCA_001188425.1. Taxonomy (NCBI): domain Eukaryota; kingdom Metazoa; phylum Echinodermata; class Echinoidea; order Cidaroida; family Cidaridae; genus Eucidaris; species Eucidaris tribuloides. The sequence continues at coordinate 25,006 of JZLH01S0605423.1, read as the reverse complement.
AGATAATAACGGAAATAAAAAAAAATAAAGCCTTATTTACTCGGGGTTGCCCCTTTAGTGACATAAACACTGGTCTCCCATTAGAATGCCCTGCAATTATTGCTACTAAATTTCCACCAGGAACCCCTCTGCGTGAAAGACGGAGAATCTAGTACACCACGACACTTCCACACTGCTCAAATATTACGTAACAGGTTCGAAACTTTATGAAAATTTTATATTCAACCTTATAACAGCATGGAAAATACATCTGCGAGTTATAACCAATAATGTTGACAATTCTCCATAACGCATATATAGGTATCTACGAAAGACCGCTGGGATCGCATTCAGATAATTGCGATTCTTTGGTGTGATTTTCCGACTTGTTCACATCCGATATCGCATTTGCGCGTGTTAAAAGACGCGGTCTTCAAAACCTCTGTTGTTTTCATGATTTTGCAATCGCATTATTGCACTTTATTTTTTTACATTTGAGATGAAGTCGGAGTTTCATTTATGTGTGTTTGCATGAAACCTTTCTCATAAGCGGGGCAGAGCTAGTTCAACCACACAAAAGGAAAGAAAAATGGGTAATAATTTAAACTGATTGGCTGTATTAAATCGCCGTCGCCGTCTCCGTTCTGAGTCGGAACGGAAGTTAGCAAGACTGCAAAAAGTCCAGGATGTTTATATAGTATCTGCTGTCAGCGAATATCGGGTATATGCGATATGGAGAATTAAAGAGTCACAAGGTGACGAGTTTCCCTAGTCAAAAAAATAGCACCACATGTAGCATCAGTGATATCCTCAACATGTGAGGTCACGCTGGTTCCAATATAAGAACGTCATGATTCGGCTGTTGCACCAAACATGTACACCACCATGTTTGGTGACGTACACTCTGAAACAGTTTGACATCATCGCTTCTGCTTCCTATTTGAATGGTGATTGGGGTACCACACCGACAGAGGGCAGTGTTCTACATCGATCCTTCGGCGATTTTCTGTTGTTGCTGGAGAAGCGTTCCCATTGTGTCGGCTTTGTATTGTTGCCAATCAGCGTACTGTTGTAGGAGCTCCTGGAGGCGACTTTCAGACGGCCAGGGTTGAATCTACGAAGATAAAGAATCAAGTAAAAATGTTGATTGGGGCAGGAAAATGATGTTCGGTGAAAATGTACTCAGGAAAACAGGTCGGCCCCTTGGCTCAGCCGGAGTTAAAATGCCCTAAATTGTTCGAGATATACCTCCATTTCTCTATTTTTGAATAACCGATTTTGGGATAATCTTCATTTAATAATGTCACTTCGTTCACAACACACACTATGTTGGAGAAGATAAAACATGAAGAAGTACCTGTAGTATAGCATTTCAACAATATTAACAACGCCATTCGGCCGTAAATGTTGTAATCATGTCTTTAATGAAATCAAGATAAAGATCATGTTGACATATATACCAGGTCCATGTTTCTCTTCTGAACGCATGGCAGGTCTATCAAAAACGTACAATACAATGACATTATTATAAACATATATATTACACACAACAAATTTATACAGTCAAATGGGTAATCCTGGAATAAAGTTAAATACAGATGTGCACATTTCAAAAGGTATACACTCCCCACCCTCTGGGCTGGTGTTGCAAAATGTGAATCTATATTTGATGAAAGATAATAACCCGAGTCATTTCCATTTGTCATATCTTTTATTAAATCATGTAAAACGCCCAGTTTTGCTTACGCCCAAAAGGTCGAAGTGCCATAAGTTTAAATACAGATCAAAGACTTTTTAATTTGATGTAATATCCGTGGAACATTAGTGATGTATTTACCGATCGTATGAGATGATCCTTAGCCGACTCGGTGAGATGGTTTGAGAAGAAAGTCTTGGATATCATGATGCATTCCGACCCCTCTGATACCAAGGTAAGACTGGGAGAACCGCCCATCTTACGGAACAGGATGGAGGCGATGCCCTAGAATAGAACGAAAATTAACAAGAACACATCCATTATATAATTCAGTGCTTGTGATACATATATTTTTAAATCTTTATGGATCAATCATGAGGATGACACTTAAACAATGTAACTACAAGCTCATCAACGTAACTACAAGCTCATTACCTACTTCTGTTTTGTATCAATTCACTCATATTTCACTTCTTTGAAGGAGAAAAGCAGGATTTTACCTTACCCTTTTAAGCACACTTTTCTCATCTTTGTGATCAAAGTGACTAAGCAATTCAAAGTTTACGATGAAAGCTCGAAATCGCAGTGCTATCTCTCTTTCTAGTCAACAATTTTTTAGTCATTGTGACGACAAAAAGAATGTTAAAATTCACTCTTTCGCTAGCTCAGGTAAACTAAATTATGGAAACAATGATTGCTGAAACTAAAGCTCAGTACTTATATGATTATTTAAACTTGTAACTATAACTGCATACGCAAGCACCGAGGAGAATACAATTCCCTTCAGACCTTATTGTACCTTACATCTGCCCTACTTTGGTAAAAGGAAGTAATACCAGTGACATTTCTCATAAATGAGAAATTTGTGTCTGTTATTTACATTGGGATCTAGGCAATTTCATTATATTTTTACGTAAATATCTGTCAATATAAGGACTATTAACTTCTCCGAACTTTGCCTAAGGTACATAACGCTTAGGATTATTAAAAAAACACCAATACATGCACAGTGGCGCAAATCCACTTTGAAATGTAAGAGGGAAATCACATGTTCATCCGCGACCAAATCCCAGGTCTAAATACTCGCTGCACGGGGGGGGGGGGGGGGGGGGTAACTGATCAAAAAAGTTCTCAATCTCACTTCTAAAATTGTTCGACGTACCAACCGCCTGAAACTCGCTGGGGGGAGTGTTAGAGGAAAAACAAAACCCAAAAATTCTTAAATCCTCACATTTGTGCTCACATGTAATCGTGAGCGGGGGAAGGACATTAATATTGTGTCCCTCCAAGTTTGTGCCGGACATTCCCCTTTCCCCACCCCCGATTTGGCGCCCTGCAATAATCAATTTGTGACCTGCCAATAAATCAAATTTGAGTGATTTGTACTGTAGCTTGCTTCCTTTTGCCAAAAGTAGCGCAGACAATTGTAAGCTCTAAGTCATGCCCTACTGATAATTTGTAGGGGTAAATACCCCGCCCCACTCTGCCCCATCTCACCTCACCCTACCCCCAACAAAGAAAAACAAAGAGTGGTATAACTTACAAAAACTTCCCTTTCCGTATATCGACGCAGCTGAACAAAGACAGATTTGTTGCTTTTACCATGCTCGCTACTGTCGTCTGAATGAAGAGACAGCATGCAATCTAATTAGATCGCTGTACAGATATATAAACAGATAAATAGATTAACAAAAATAAAGTAGGGAAAAGAATGGAACAAACCAACAAAAAATCCTGTTCAATATATACGGTACACCTTAATTCATACGCCAAATTCGTCATACAATTTTTACAAAATTTTTCAAGACAATTGCTGCAAAATTTGTCGAGAAACACTGCCTGAAAAAAAAAACATTCCAAATTAGGTAAGCCACTTCGTCTACGTTCCTCTTTTAGAGTATTTAATCAGATATCAATGGAGGAGCCTCAAGTTTGCGTGTGACACGAAGGCCAAAAAGTAAAAAAAAAAAAAAAAAAAAAGATCTTGGCACTAGCAGTCAATCGCTTCTAGTTTGACATTTAACATTGTCAGCATCTTCAATGAACTCTAATTAATAAATAGTTACAATGAGAATCGCTTCTTTGGTGTAGAATATCGAATTATTTATTGTCAAAAAGCAGACTTCTAGTATCTTGTTCAGATTGAGAAAACGAAATAACCCGACTTACCGCAATATCGGCCATCCGTGGACTTCGACCCTTTGCTGATGTTATTTCTCTAAGCGACTTGAGTACTGCCATGAACCAAACAAAATGAAGTTGATAAGTAGTAGTTTGTAATTATAAACCAGTATTTTACCCCCAAAATACTTACGTCGGTGCACTATATCAGCGCAAAAAAAAAAAAATGTTTCCTATATCTTATGAAGGCTGCATGGACAAAAGTACGCATTACAGAAATTAGCAGAAAAGCCAGAAACTTACATTAAAAATTAGGGGTTAGAATTATATTATAAGCCAACAGGTTTTCGTGCGAATTATTCCCACATAAACCCTCATAAAAAGGACGATTTAAAGTTCTCGGCATGTGCTTACAATAATGACAATGCTTACCACCCCGCCCCAAAAATGGAACAACAAACTTTGTTGAAAAAAAAAAGTCATTATAATTTAGAATGTGCTGGATTGTACTTTTAATGAAGCAACAGAAATTTAGGTACAAAAGTCATATTTGCTGACAAACTGCTACATTATCAAATATACACAAACAACAACAAGAACAGCATGGAAGTGCGCAGACACGCACATAAAATAAGATAATTCCTTGCGATACGAATTTTACCACGACATTTACGAATTAATTGACCAAAAAAGAGTGTAAATCACTCATCCTCGTATGCCACAAGCCCTAGCATTGATACATCAATATGATTGGTGGGTTTTCTCACGTGATATGTGATCATCAGCATCAGATATCGACTTCTTGTGGAGTACTTGCGTTCTGAAGACAGTTTGGGCGGCGTCGTAGAATTTGTGCGAAGAGTTCGACTCGGACGGTTGGGTAACTTGAATGATCGGCGGTAACTTCGTCTTATTACCTGACGGATGAAAAGAAATCTACACTTACAACACCATTTTCTGTAATCCTTAATTCATTATAAAATGACAAACACAGAACAACTGTAATGGTGATTAATTAGTAACGTTTTGGCAGCGGTATTGCCAGGACTTTTTACAGTAAGTTAGAACAAACTTTTCTCCCAGTAATTGCATTTTTTACAGGTCTAAAAGTCACTGTTAAACGTTGTGGAGATTCATTTTTATATTGTCGAACTTTGATAACCAGTCCACATCATAGTGCGTAAATGAAGAGATAAACACCTTAGAATGCGAAACTTGGAAAATTCTGCTGCCACTGTACAGTGTGTCTCCAAAAAAATTGTGCAAGTGAAATCCGCCCTCTTTGGTAACTAGAAATTACTTGTGACATAATGCGTCAAGAGCATAGTCTTAGCTTTTAAATACCGTTAGTTTAATTCAATTTACTTGTTTTTGATATTGAGATATGCTTATTTGAATAAGAAAGGGTAAATTAACATTATTGTGCCACTTTTACTACAGTCCCTTGTAAAAGCGACACAATTGTGATTCCACCCTTTGTTGTTTACAAGATATCTTGAGACTAAAATAGGCAAATTGAACAGAATAAATGACATTGAAAAGCTAAGACGTTGCCCTTGACGTTGATGTAAGCATCATGTCACAAGAGTATATTCTAATTTCCAAAGAGGGCACCTTTTACTTGCACAATTTTTTGAGACATGCTGCAGCACATATCAAAAAATTGTATAACTGAAAAGCGCCCTTTTTGATAGTTAGAAAATACTGCTGTGAAACATGGTTCCGTCAACATCAAGAGTCAGTCTTAGCTGTCAAATGCTGTTTGTTTTGTTCAAATTGCTTTTTTAATCTCGAGATATCTTGTAAACAACGAGAGGTTGGAATCACAATTGTGTCACTTTTACAGGAAGAGGGCCTGATGCTATCATTGACTGTAGTAAAAGTGGCACATTGGTGATTTTACCTTTTCGTTGTTAGCTGAACATATTTCAGGATTAAAACAAGTAAACTTAACAGAACAAACAGCATTTGAAAGCTAAGACTATACTCTTGATGGTGATGTAAGCGTCACATCAAAAAATGCCTTTCTTATTACCTCAAAGGGCGCTTTTGACTTGCACAATTATTTTTGAGACACACTGTATGTATGGGTAAATGTCACAAGTGAATTAAGATTCCTGTCAACTTTTATAGTTATAACACAGGGAGAATGTGTATGGTAAAACAGGTCACGAGTGGAATTCATTTTTCATGAACTAAATGATCGTTTTGAAGTACAATTTTATCGGCGTGTTATTTTTAGTCCTTATCACAGACACTTATGAAATGGAGGATTATTTTGGAACTGGAAATATTATTAAATGATGCTGTTAACATACTATTGCTTTTCCCTGGTCGCACTGGAAGCCTTTCAAGGAGCACAAGCCCCCCCCCCCCTTCCCTCGTAGTTATGTCCCCGATCCTGTTTAAAATCTATTACACTTACTTGTTTTATTTATCAAGACAACATAACAATAGGACACTGTGTTTCCAGAGTCTCTGAGATTCAAGTAATCATTCACTCTTAAAAATCCCGGGTCAGACTGACTCGGAAAAGGAATCCGTTGGGGGTACACACGGAAAAGGGTCAGTTTCAACCAAATTGCGGGTCAAGGTTGACCAAAATATGAGTCAACCTGTCTTGGATTTTAGTCAAATTTGACCCGGAATGTGGTTGAACCTGACCCTTTTCCGAGTGTACCCCAACGGATCCTTTCTCCGAGTCAGACTGACCCGGAATTTTCAAGAGTGTTCACTTACCTGTACGATTGAGTTGTGTAGGAGGAGTTGGCTTTTTCGACACACCGCTTTCTTTTGGCTTATGGAGATTCTTCGGTTCTGTTAGCTCTTTGAGAACTCGGCATGTACCCTAGATAGACAAATGATACCGTAAGCGTCAGAACCAAATTTAACAGTAGCTTTCATCAGTTGAGCCAGCACAGAGGTGGCGAACCATTTTTAGGATTGGGGATGGGGCGGAAGTGAGAAAAATGTCAGAATCTCCGACGCGCTCCGCGTCATTTTGCTAAATTTTGCGCGCTTCACAATTGCAAATTGTGCATTTTTAGTGGTATTTTATGTTAAGAATTTTGAAGTGCAAATATATGAACACATATTCCTACATTATTTTTTATGAATTTTTCCAAGTTGTCAAAATTATTGGGGGGGGGGGCCAAAACGATGTTTGTCTTCCCCAACATTTACATTAGTGGCGACCGACCCTGCCCCTCCCCCCGATCGACACCTATGAAACAGTATGCATCACCAGGCATAATGAAAACTGGAAAGTAAATTAATCTGCACGGCAAATAATTAAGAAGTAACACAGGTTTGATAAGTCTTTACAGCTTTCAAATTTTAGCAGAAGAAACACTTGAGGAAACGAATTGATATATGAAAATATATACATGAAATGAGACATGGTTGTAACAGGCACAATATAGAATGACATAGAAAAGTTGATGAGGAGGCATTCTTTCTATTCAGTGGAAAGAAATACATGTAGGCTAAAAAGAAGAAGGAAAGAACAAAATTTGGCATACATAGTGCAACTCACCGATTTGATGACGTAGAGCCACTCGGACTTGTTACTATCACGACATATGACCGATCCAGCCCGGAAGTAGGTGAGTAGACACACACCGGGATTGTCACGTGGTAAACTGTCT
>JZLH01S0605423.1:0-13523 GCA_001188425.1 Eucidaris tribuloides | reverse complement strand
AACTGGTAGCATGGGGAATCATGCGGCTCAGATTTTTTTAACCGTGGTAAATGTTAGCCAATACCTTTAAAGGTGCCACTGTCATTACAAGGTCGATACCATGCTCGTGTCGCCAAAAACGCATAAAATGTGTTGTTGTTGTTTTTTTCACGGTCGGGCGATGTACACGCGTACAGTGAAAAGCGCATCATGAATCACAAATATCAGGAAAAGGGTATACTTTAGCAGAAGGCAAAATTGAAAAAGGTATCTTTTCAGACTTGAATTCTTGTTTAGAGTATTTCTGAGATCAAAGGATAATTACTGTTTAGGGTCCTTTTCGAAAGTCCATGCACGCGCATGTTGTGCACCTTGTAATGACAGTGCCCCCGGAGCCCTGCGTATGATTTTACCCTGGCGCTGCTCCTGGAGTGACGTCACACCTCGGTACTCTACTGGGAAACACATTGTGTGTTAATTTAATACCCCAGTTATTGCGGTACGTTTTAAGAATGCATTTTTCTTCATGAATAGGTTAAATAAGTTGAAATCTTACTCCAAATGTGTTCCCCATTCGTAGAAAGTTGACGAGTCTGACTTTAGCCTCATTGGACGTTGGATCCAGCGTTGTCGTGGTAACAACCGCCGTTCCAGACAGAATCAAGAAGAAGTATTGCGCTCGGTGGCCTTGTCGTACGATTACTCGACGATTTTCTAGTCTGAGGAAGGGGAAATATAGCCAAATTCAATTAGTTGATTAGAATAGTGTACATAAAAGATATTTTTTTTTTCGGTTCATTTTAATTGATAAGTGGTAGCAGTAACTCCATGTCATACATCAATTTTATCCAATATTACTTTACCCTACGAGTTGCAGACCAGTTCACAATTAAGCCTTTTTATAGTAAACTTTGACAACACTCACAATCAAAGGTTATACATTTCGTCTGCCGCGTAGCGTCTACCAATTCACATATTTCACACGGCATATAGTAACAATATTTCAATCAAACTTCCTTTATTCAGGGATGAAAGAGAAAAATGACATACTGGATAACTAAACGCAACATAAACTTATATCTATAGCTAATTCCCTTCACTGTAAGAATCTTTGGAAATTTTCAAGGGTGAAGAAATTCTTGACAAATGATGTGTGTCATCAGGCTATGTGCTCACTTGGTCGTTTAGACTATTTTAACTCTCTTCTAATAAATGCAAATGTAAATATTTTTGGAAGCTAGTTTATATTCGTTCGTGTTGTTACATGTAAAGGCTAATGCGTTTTTTTTTTAATTGTAAATATGCAAACTTTCCGAAGAACAGCCATTTGGTCCATGCAAGTATTTGTAACAATAATACTTACTTCCCGTACCAGCCACATTTTGCCAATGATTCTTGCATCTTGACTGGAAACTCACAAAATGCATCGAGTGAACTTCGAAGAGAAACAAGGGCCTGTGAATACGATAACGATATAAATATCACATATATTACGGTAAATATTGACATCGCATACATAGCGTCGAATCTTGCATGTTAAGTTCATCAGTATCAGTTTCATGGACAGGTCAAAATTGCCATCAGTTCAAATAATCAGTAGTCATTAAAATGAGTTTGAGATGAGCCAAATAACTACATGTATAAAGTGCTCAAAATGAGTACAACCACCCCAAGAATTAAAAATTGAAGTTGTACGTTTCATTAGGAGAACCAGTTCAACAGTTAATTCTCCTTTGAACCATTCAAACTCACTTTGATGTTTTTCCTACATGAAATAATATCATCAATACACAACTCTACTACTGTAGCAAGGGGCGTAGGCCTGGGGGGGTGCACTGGGCCACGTGCACCCCCCCCCCTCCCTCGCAGAGCCATAGGAGTTCCGCTCCTGGCAAGCAAAACGAAATTTGCACCACTTTTTCTGCTTTCAACGCCCGATTTACTCAACTTTAGTTCCACCTCCCTAAGATATGCACCTCCCCATTTCTCTTTAGTTCCACCTCCCCAAGATGTGCACCTCCCCGTGCCCAAACCAGCCTACGCCCTTGTGTAGCAGTCGGAGTAGTAGAAGCAGTAGTAGTAGTAGTAGTAGTAGTAGTAGTAGTAGTAGTACTATAGTAGTTTTTGTTGTTGCAGTAGAAGTAGTAGTAGTAGTAGTTTTTGTTTGTTGTTGTAGTAGTAGTGTAGTAGTAGTGGTGGTGGAGGTGTCGGCGGCGGTGTTTGCTTGTATTTAATAAAAAGAAAGACATTTCTCTAATAATTTACCTTGTGTACATCTTCTGATGTCCTCTGTTTAACATCAGTGGTCAAGATTCGCTTCGTTTCGATGTTGAGTTGACCCTGGCAAACCACAAGAAATGAAGAAAAAATTGATCAAAATTAAGCGCAATATGAAAATCGACGACTGATTGTCCTGATACATTAATATTTTGCATAAAATGTAGATAACGATTCCTCTGGCAAAGTTAAGATCAGTGTGTTCAGCATTTGAGCGCATACATCAAACATGCACTGATCAAAATGCTGTATGAATGACGAATATGTAGAATAAGTACATAAAACAATATTTTAACTAAAGTGAATTTGGAGAAAAAAAAACTCACTTCTCTGTTTGCCTTGTATTGGTTGGGATCGAAGCATAGCTCGGAGTCACCAGCAGTGATGCAGGTGGATGGTAGACCGATACTCTCGGCCACCTCTCCCGACTGGTGGTAGCTTCTGTAAAAGAGAATATTACATTGATTAAATTTGGCATTGGGGTCTTTGGTGACTCTTCTGGTTGGGAACAGAATATTATGACTTGAATCGGGTAGGGTAAGTAAACTTCGCTGTCAAATGTTGTCTTTTCTTGAAGGTAAATAGCGTGATTGGGAGTAGTCCTCAACTTCGGTTGAAACTATTATTCTAGAATCAAATACTCTATTGTAGGATTCTGCTGTGAAGATATTGTGGTCAAATTAGACTGGAGGCTGGAGGAGCCCGTCGAATATTTAGTGCTTCAATTCTTATAATGCATTTTTTTGTAATACTAATATGTTATCAAATCATATAGAGTATTAACTTAAAGCTCTTTTCTCAAACAACCATTGAGATATACTTACGTCTTGTTGTTATTGCAAGCACGGATTATCAGTTGTAGTAAACGAACCGCCTTTTTGAATCGTCTCTGTAATCATTAGAAAAAAAATATTACTAGAGTTACATAATCATATTTATGTTTAGAGAATATGATATCGAATAAACTCCATTGTATATGCTTATCTTAAGAGAAATGTCTTTCATACAAATATAATAATGCAAAATCACGACCATATCTGATTTTGTTCCGAATCAAGTTTGCAAATTTAATTTCCGTGCTTTGGTAGAAAAAAATCCTGAAGGTTATTTGTGTAATCAAAGGCCCATATACATGAAGACTAAATTAACTCATTGTGCTATATCCCCAAATCAAGAATTGCAATCCCTGTTTTAAACGACCAGCCTTAATCTTTGAGTAATTTATTCTTTCACCTTTATGCAACCATTTTCGACATAAATATACGCCAATTCTTTCTTCAAGTCATGCTGATTGTTCATAATTCGTTGCAAAACGTTTTTTCTTTGCAAAATAGAACTCATTTTAATCGTAATTTGGTTTTGTTTGTTTGTTTGTATTGTCTGTATTTATTTCCGGAAGTCAAAGAACAAAAACAAAATAATACATATATGTATAATACAGATAACAAATTACATAATTACACATATGACATATCAAAATAGAAAATTATACATAATCCAGAGGATAACCCGAATTCAGCAGTACTAAAATAATACTGGTGTTCTTCCTCGGGGTCCTGGCATGTACGGTGTAACAATCGATTTTAATTATAAGTGCACTGGATACGATAAAAACTACAATTACAATAGGTGATACACCCTTTCTGTTTGTATCGTGATCTACTGTATATTAACCCTTTTATTACTATAATCATATACAAAGTCTGTAAAGTGACGACCCAGTGGTACTAAGAGGATCTATCTACTTTGCCAAATGTATGTTATTCAAGAATAAAGTATCATACATATTTCGAAAATAGCAATAATAACAATTACACTTTTATAAATCAGGTGAGAGAGTAATAATCGATAGTATTAATCATTTCATTGTACAAGAATATTAAAATACGGTACTTTTGTTTAGTAATTTGGTTTTATCGCGTAGGGCCTCTAGAAAATGCCATGTTTTTGTTGAAAATGTAATGACTTTAAGTTAGATGTATACCTGTAATAATGCTGTGAAAATAATAATGTTGTGAACTATTATCGTCTGATTTGATTATAGTTGTTGTTTTATATTTCTATAATTATATTATAATATTTAATATATATATTTAATATTTAATATATAATATATAATAATATTTGTATAATTGTATAATTGGTATTTCAAACCATACAAAATGGCGGGAAACCTCGTGTTGCCACACCCACACCCAAAGTTTCTACCCGCGAAATTCAAACAAGGGACCGCGCGCAGATCACTTGCTAAAGAAAAAGCAATGCCGTCAACGCCATTTGTAGTGTGGCGGCGGAGAATAATGAATGAATTGCGGGGAAACTTAGTTACTGAGAATAAACTACGGGTAAATTACGAATAACAATAAAGGATGGATAAAAGTAATAAAGGAGTGAGTCTACCTCGGGGTCCGGTGAAAAGTGCCGGTGAGCTTCCGTGTCCCTAATCCCTCGGAGAAGCGGCCCACGTTGCGCCCGGGCGGATGGAAGTATCCGGTGTCAGCTCCCAGGTAGACTCAGCTCAGCTCACAGCTCACGACTAGAGAAGCTCACTACATCTCTGGTATCACTCTTAGTCTAGACCCCAGCGTAACCCGTACTATCTTCCCCGGGAACTCGGCGTCGGAATTCATCAACGATCGGCGGTCCAGGAGAAAACATGCGTGCAGGCAGCCAGGAATCAAACAACTAACTTAATTACACTAATTGGGGCCATTTTATAGGTGCTTACGCGCGGGGGAAAATATGCGTGCCCGTCACTGCCGTGCGGGCCGGGCGTCACGGCCGCGCCTGTGCGGGCAACAATACTAGTTTACTACATTATTATCTGAACCCCGTGGAAGAACAGTGGCGCCAATGAGGCACCGCTGTTTAAGGGCTATATAACCGTTTGTAACTTCTTTTTCATATTCAGAAAATTATACACATCGTCTTACTCACCACTTTCGGGGACGCCGGAATGCTGCCAAGATGCAGGTGAGACTGAAGTTTGTGATGTCTTCCAGAGGAAAATTTCGGTGGTGAATGTCCAAACATATTTTTGCGTGAATTCCACTTGCGTAGACTAGATTTCCGCGACCCATGACCACTGTAAAGCTGACCACACGATCGCGTTTTCGACCCCAAACTGAGAAGACTCATCTGTTTGGTCATGTTCGGAAGACTTGGTCGAGGTAGTGATTGCGACTTGGCGACATCGACGACGGTGTCGCTGAAATTACTCAATCGTCGTGGGTAAAGGCTGTTGCTGTATACGTCACGGATCGGTTCGTTTTTGTTCGCGAGTTCTTTTATGGCGTTAAATCGAAAACTGGATGGTTGTTTTATCAGACGATTTGTCTTGTGTGTTTGCCCACCGGACAAGTAATTGTCAACAGCCTGGTGCATGAGTAATGTACGGCAACTAATGCGCTGGTTTAGCGGGCGATTCTCGCGTCGGTTGCCAACAGTCGGGAGCTGAGATGACCGCTTTCCTGCAAGACGTCTTTCCTTCTCCGGATCGGACGAGATGGTCGCCGGAAGTCGACTCCGGTTGATACTGACCAGCAGCATCCGTGACGTGACGTCATCTTGACCGCTATCTAACGATGATATTGACATCCCGGTATCTGTGCGTTGAAGGTGCCGACCCAGTCGACGGGACCGCAAATCGATTTGTCCGGATGCCATTTTCAATTGTGAACTAGTGTAGATTTTTGTTTATATCATAATTGAGATTTATCACTTACTTGCTTATCAACTTCCAAATTGTTTTGCATTAAATTCGCCAAAGCAAAAACCCACTTGTTTATGCGTGTGGCTCTTAATATTTACTATCTTGGTTTGGAATTACGGCATAAAAAAACAATTTGGCGCAGCTAATTTTGTTGATCAGTGTGCAAACAGCCACAAAATAAAACATATCGTCACCTCGTCGTCATCTTCTGGTACTATGAGGAACAATTATCTATTGTTCCTAAAGTAAATACTGTTAAACAATCTTCTCAACTTGGTGTGAAATGTTACTTATCCCACCCTCCATTCACTGCATGGCCAAAGATCATATTTTCACCAAATTTGGCATGTCATACTCCTTATCTCACACACAAGTCCTGTCACGAATAAATTGTAATAAAAATAAAATATACTAATCTAAAACTATCGTAACATTTTGATTATCCTCGCAAATCGACGGATGTCGCTTCACAATTATGGTATCACTCTTGGTCTTCCATCCATTGAAAAATACGTTGATCACCGAAGACGGGCTACCATCGACCGATTGCAGTGCGGCACGTAAACAAGTTTTATAGAGGCCAATTTCGGTTCCCGTTTGTATAAAATTACCGTTACCATCCCGACCGCAGAAAGTCACAATGTTGGAACCAACCCAAGTGACTATTAGGCATTTTAATGAGTAATCAGCTCGATTCTACCTTTTCTTTACCTCTGGTGAGTGTTCTACGTACTTCAGGCTTTATTCCCAATCGGCATTGATTGTTATAGACGTTTCAGTTTAAGAAACCATCATCTGCTATACACCGAGCAAGTTCAAACAGATCTCCCCATGAACTTTGCAGTAACACTGAAAATAAGATGTAAAAAGCCATCCATGTCTGTAAATGTCATGTAATGTGACAATCATTTCTTGTGGAATAAATTAGCTTGTATAAACCAGTTTCCAGCAGTGACGTCATTCCCTTGCAGCAGAAGTGACATGCCCTGACCACTGTTCAACGCTTTCGCTGCGAACGAAGTTGAAAATCACCCAAGCTCCATGTTTTTGATAAGTACATACGTCTGCATCGCACGAAGTAAACCACGCAAATTCACCAAAATTACAGCATTACTTTCTCAACAACCGGCCACCTCATAAAGCTGATGGTATTCACGACTTGTTCCGCCAAACATTTCAGTAGATCTGACCACCGACACGGAACTTCTGTTGCTGATAGCTCGAGCGTAAAACGAACAACTGTTTCCAGGCTGAACACGTATGCTACATCCCAAAATTCAATGATGCGAGAGACCTATTGTTTGACGGTGAAAGGATTAAGGTGGTCTCAGGGATGACAACATGATGATTCCCAACGGGTTAGACATTTACGTAAAACTTTACAGAAAACAAAAGCGCGGACAGAATGATGAAAAGGATCGATCAATACTACCACAGCTGGTCTTAATTGAAGACGAATTCTGTATACAGCAAGACTTGAAAACGTAGGCCTATATATAGGATTAAACCTTCTTTCTAACTGGCTTTACAATATCCCCTTACGTAATGCAATCGCGTCATTATACGACAATGAACTTGAGGATCTCTCGTTGCCAAGGATTAAGAGTGTTTGTATCAGGCAATTTGCAGGATATCGGTGGGCATTCCAGTTACACGTGACACGTCGCGACAGATTCACCCTAGAAGCGTATATCACGTAATCTCTCACTCTCACAAAAGGACTGCATTGACGAGTTAATGTCACCTCTTGTATAGACTCATCAACCGTGACACATTCCAATCGAAAGTGAACAAGGGGGAACCGAAATACTGGACGGACTGATAAACCAATTTATTGCCAGGTCTGCGTAACTTGGGTTAACGTTCTTGCCCAAAGAGTTGTATAGATCTCTTGAGCCAAAACAGTTTTGACGCATTCCGAGAAGTGTGACAGAATTGTTTATCGATTATCGTTATAGTGTATAGAGTTTTAGAACATACAAAACGAAACAATGACTTCAGTATGAACACCATGACGCCAAAACTGTGAACCACTCTTTTGGAAAGATACGGCTTACAGTTACAATGATCTTTTTAAATAGAATGTTCTTCTTTTTATATTGTTGATAACCATTGTTCGCTCTCAACATTTTCGATCGATTTATCGTTTTCTCTGCCAAAGTAGTTTTATTTTCTACAAGCATAATCCTTTGGCCTTGTACTTAAACACGCTCCCAGCTACTATTAATGAAAATTCCGATTCATAGTTTTTGTGGGAATGCTCATTATAGTCAAGAAAATAATGAAATCATCAGTATCCCATGCTGGCAACAATCGTCCAGATATAATTCATCTATTGCAAACAATAACACTACGTCATTCGGCTATCAATCATGCACAAACACAACACCTCAACAACAAACTGTCGATCTTTCGTTGTTCCACTTTCACGCTAGTATTACACCAACGATCAATGAGCAATCATTTTAGACCATTCACAGATTGAAAAACAACATCCATGATATCACACAAGTCAGTTTTATGAAATGAACGTGAAAGAATTTTTTACACAAAATGTGTTTATTGCTATCTTAAAAAGTACTTTTTTGCAGTAAAATGAAAATATCTTAAGTAACACGCATACAAACAATTTAAACAATAGAGAGACAGGACGGTTTATCTATAATGATAATAATATTAATAACAATGATGGTAATAATAATAATAATAATAATAATAATAATAATGATAATAATAATAATAATAATAATAATAATAATAATAATAATAATAATAATAATAATAATAATAATAATAATAATAATGATAATCATCATTATCATCTTCTCAGAAGAATGCGCCAAAATCCAAATTAAAGCACACTTAGAAATAAATAGAGATATTCAAAGCTGAAAAGTTTAACATCACTGTCATTTTATAAAACAAATAAACATGATTGAATTAACTTTGTCGAACCATCTTTTATATAATTCGTTGACAGACATTACATAAGGTTCAATTTTACATCTACTCTAAGAAAAGCGAAAGGATTTGAGTTAGTTAAAATTTTCATACTCAACATATCGATCATGTAACTACAAACTTCTGATATAAATAAATAAATACTTATATCAAAATGAATAACTATTCACAGACATTATAGACGTGTGTCCACTGTCCAATACGCTATGAAAAATATAATCTCATTATTCTCGTTCGTTAAAGATATAGGCCTGGCGAAACCTGTACTATAGGACAGAAGCGGCGCCAGGGTAATATCTTAGGAGGGGCGAAAAATCTGCGGGATTTTTTTTTTTTACTTGCCAAATTACAAGCCAAACATCATCCGACAAGGGGGGGGGGGCGAAGAATTTGTTTTTGGCAGCCATTTTGTTTACCTGCCAAATTACAAGCCAACCCCCCCACCCGTTATTTTCCCTTGCCCCACCCCCACCCCTGTGGCGCCGTCCCTGCTATAGGAAGATTTGTACAGGATCAACTCAAGAAATAAAGCCAGCGTTTCATACGACAGATTTTTTAATAGCGTCTGAACAACATTAGACTAACCATAAACACATATAATATTAACTCTGATTATTTCCGAAATAACATTAAAAATTCACATTTTCAGTAGTTGGTTACACAAAACAGAGCATTGCCTAAACACAGCGAAGAACAAAGCAATTATAAACAGAAGAATGTTTGGGTGAATGCTGATTACCGATAAGATTTCTGATAATTGTTAATGAACTATCACATACGTTTTGAAGAAAAAATGTAAGTGAAGAATCTATTTGCAATAAACGATATACGCTATTTTTATGAAATTGAAACTTGACAGAGTGGACAAAAACTTGACAAAGTAGCTAAGGTTCGGAGTTGTCTAATGATAAAATAAGTTTAGTGGAAACTCATCCTAACTCGATTGTCTTGACCCCAAATTCATGGTTTAACTCCAATTTAACTCTATGTTTGCAAAACCAATATATCCATTCCAACTAATCAGCGCACGGTAATAAGGGGAATCTCTTAATAGCAAGGTTCACCCTGACATAAAGTTCGTTTTTATAAAATCAGAACAATGAGAGAAACATATTAATGAAAGTTTAGCGAAACTCCACCGAAGAATAACAGAGTTATGGAATTTTTAACTTTTGCATTTGTGACGTCACATGCGAGCAGCTCCCCATATGTCATGTGATATAAATTCATAAAAGTGCCGTTTTCTCAGAAATTTGAAAATGATTTTACCTGTGAATTCAATATATTACCAAAAACATTATTTCATACATGCTTCTATGAAAAAACCCATTCATTTATCATGAACCATTAAAAAGTGGCAATATATGGAATTTATATTACATGGCATATTGGGAGCTGCTCGCATGTGACGTCACAAATTTAAACGTTAAAACGTCATAACTCTTATTCTTTGTGGAGTTTCGCCAACTTTCATTAATATGTTTCTCTCATTGTTCTGCTTTTATTAAAAAACCAAACTTGATGTCAGGGTGAACCTTACCGTTAAATGTCAGCTCCGACTGCCATTCATTGGTTGTGCGGGATAGAAGCTAGTACATGGGCACATTAACCGTCTTGAAAGCGAAGGTTGATTGAAAGATTCATCTCATGCAAAATGTGTGCTGATCGAAAAAAAGGAGTATTACTCATGACGTTTTAGGGTAGTTTAGCAATGTGGGGCTTAAATCAGCCATTTTTCGGTGAACTTTATAAAAACTGTAATTAAAAATCGCTCTAAGGTTTTCAGTATAACCACATACGTTGGAACAATATCTTTTCCAGTAGTTTGCTGTACACAAAGAAGAGCATTGCGCCAAACAGAGCGATTTATGTAATAAAATATGTTTTGACAGACTTATCCTATTTCAAAAAGTGTAATGAATACACTGCTCACACAGTCACTTTGGCGCGGCCTGATTGTGGTCGTCATTTTCGTGCAAAACTTGAATTCCAATCAGAAAATACAATTATGTTATACAATTTTGAGTTTTGACAATACCATACGTGAAATTATGCAGTAAAACGGGTTAATTAATATATCTCAATGCATTTTGAACGTATGAGAGATTTGGGGGCCAAAACTTATGATTATTATCATTTTCTTTTTTAAAATTAATAAAATCCCGTTCGCACGACTCAGTACAATCACAGCGAAATTCCCTTAGTGTTACAACAAACTTGTCTAAACCATGTTCTACATTCTTGAATTGATCGCCAGATATAAATGATCATTAAATTACGGAACCCACTAAGTGGCAGATTTAAGGGCCAAAATTGATACCCTGCACCCCTTCCCATATTTAGGAGAGAGTAATGAAAATAACAACCTTGGGGTGGGGATAAAGGCAGATTGAACTTTAGCCGCCATTCCCTTTAAAGACACTATATCACACTGTCGAAGACCCGTTTAAAAAATTGTCGAACTTTGCTATCTGACATATCTGACAGTGTGTAAATGGACAAATAAACACCCTAGAACACAAAAGTTTAGACAGTTATGCCGTCACTAGTTCAATATGTGCAGATACAAATTGGCACATTAATTATTCTCAGCCGATAGGAAATTCTGCAACACAGCAGTCTATGGGGGAAACCTGGAATGGTCTCTCAATGATTTTCACTTTTTTAAAGCACTTAATGATCGTTTTAAACTGCAATTTTTTCAGGGCTTCATTTTTAGACCTTATCAGAGACACTGGTAGCATTTTTAGACCTTATCAGAGACACTGGTAGCATGGAAAATCATGTAGCTCAGATTTTTTTAAACTGGAAACATTGTTATACAATGCCTTTAAAGAATTACCGGACCTGCCGCTGTCTCATAGGTATTTTACTTGATGGGTACAGCCGCTGCTTACTCCCTCAGTGTGATATACGATTTGACTCGATCAATGGGTTTCATGGTCAATTCCGCCTTCGGAATAAACCGTTGACCCGGAACTAGATCGAACTGGAAATGCCCGTTAGCTAACTTGGCCAAAATGACACGTGTGACTCGCATCTGGTGCCCTACCGAAGAGCTTGATTAAGACAAAAAAGAAAAAGCCATTATTATATTATATTATTTATCATTATTATTATATTATTATTATTATTATTTTATTATTATATTATTATTATTATTATATTATTTATATTATTTATTATTTATTTATTATTATCTTATTGTATACTTATGTATTATTCATTATTTATTATTATTATTATTATTATTATTATTATTATTATTATTATTATTATTATTATTATTATTATTATTATTATTATTATTATTATTATTATTATTATTATTATTATCATTATTATTATCATCATCATCATTATCATCATTATTATTACTATTATACGTGATTTATATTTCTAACATGAATGACAAACAACCATATTTGGAATGGTGGTCGTGACTATGAGTGCGGACTACGGATTTGAGGGGCCTGGCCGCCTGGGTTGAAATTCCAACAGTGGCAGTGTGCTACAGCCTCGGCCAATACTGGGTCAGTATGAAGCCACAGACTCATGGGGGCAGATCAATAACACATTATTTGTTTTTGTTTGTTTTTATTTCAATCATAAAATACTCTCTAAAAAATAATGAGTGAAAATGTTCACTCTTTGAGGAGTGAATTTCAAAAAGGGTGAATTTAGAGTGAATTTGGAGTGAAAATGTGTGTTTTTCACTCATTTTGGAGTGACGTCAAGGATCACTCGAAATCTCAGAATGATCTCTGAGGTCACTCCAAATGAGTGAAAACCCCAGATTTTCACTCCAAATTCACTCCTCAAAGAGTGAACATTTTCACTCATTATTTTTTAGAGAGTACCTGACAATTAATTAACATACATGCAAGAAGAATATCAGAACAACCCTTTAAAAGTAACAGATACAAACAAACTCCAAGAATAAAAACATTAAATTAATACGAAAAAAATAATAAGATTCAGTACTGCACTAACAAAAAATCGAAATGTGCTACCGGTCTTCCGTTGGGACCAGGAAAATAACATGGACAGGCGACGGCAGCCATTATATTTTTGGAGGAACAGCTCAAAATCCTGTAGGAATTAAGGCATGATAGAGTGCGAATGGCACCGGGGTATTGGTGAGGACTTGCACCCTCCCTGGGAGTCCCAAACCCTAATGAGACATTAATGAAATATGGTAAAGGAAGCTATAGCACAATGATACTTACAATTAGCCCCAAAACTACTACCGGTGCAATTTAAATACACTGTACATGTATTCGATGGAACTTAAAATGTGCTTATATCGTTTAATATAATTATCAGAAAAGGAACATATATTTATGTTTATCACATTCTAATAACATTTGTTGAAATAACGTGTCGATAATAATAATATCAGTTATTTCAAGCATGCAGGACTTTTAAATATGGTAAATTGTGACCATTTTTCATATGTTTTCTATGAGCTTTCTGAATCATAAAGAGACATTATTTTGCGACGAGGTAGGAACTGCATTCTATGATACATGTAACAATTTAGTCTGTGATATATAAATTAAAATCAAGTAAGTAAATTTTGTAACATACCAAA
>JZLH01S0605413.1:10743-27489 GCA_001188425.1 Eucidaris tribuloides | reverse complement strand
AACATGTGGACCTCTTCCCATGATGGGTAATGTGTCATTGGACAGGAGGAGGAAGAGGAGGAGGAAGAAGAAGAAGGAGGAGGAGGAGAAGGAGGGAAAAGAAATAGGAGGAGGAAAAGGAGGAGTAGGCGCATGAAGAAGACAAACAAGAAGTGCCCATCTTGCTGATCAAGCTGTGATATACATGTACAGTATACTCTAATCATAAAGTTATAATTTTGTTATTACAGAAGGATTTTCTACACCATGTACCTACATGATTGTCAAATTGATGCAGCTGGCACCGGATGATGAAAAAGAGGCATCGGTTCCCTCGATTTTGTAATGTCTGCCGTGATATCTGATACAAATAGTATTACAGCAAGTACAAGGTGAGTTCAGGCAAAAATTGCATTCTAAGCCTTTTGCTCTCCATGTATTAACTCCTGGATTAGGCTAGCATATTAGGCCTGAAAATTTTTTTTGTGTTGTTGCCCTCAAGCAACCGACCATAAAATGCAAAAAAAACAAGGTCACATTATGCATTCCCAAAATATACAAACTCACCATTTGGGGAGAATATGTCAGATTTCAGGGAAGGATTTACTAAAATTCCTATTCAATGGCTTAAAATTGCACTTTTATATGCTTTTTGTGCATCTGAAAGACCCATGAAAAATATCGGGGAAACTCAACTCTTACACAGTTTTGTCCTACGTATACTTGCACAGTACAGTGCGTACATGTGTGTTGGTTACCTCTGGGTTTTGCTGTCATAAAAAAAAAATAATAATTTAGAATATATGGTAATGACCCAATTTTCAAAATTTTCCACATGAGAGCAACATAACTTTTTTTTAGGCCTATTTTAGCTCACAGGTATCAGATCCAAAATTGATGCTGACAAGCAGTCATATCTTCTTACAATTAAAGTTGATATTCATAGGAAATTAAATTCAACAAATTTAGTTTACTTTATAATTTAATGAGTTATCTAAACATTTTATGCAGCTAACATGCCATGAAAGTGTGTCAGCTTTGGGTTTTATGAAAATAAAATTGCGATAAATTGACCCTCTCCCATCTCCGAAACCGGCTACAGGAAAGGGCCTTTTTGTGTGACGTCACACCCGGGTATACGCTACACGCAACTCACGCGACGGACTGCGATAACGCATACAGTTCATAGAGTGTGTGTCAGCTCCATACTCTCAAAACGGCTTAATATTGTTTTAATTGTTAATGTCTGACATACATTTTGTCCTCTTTCGTGGTAAAACATATCCTGATGTCATTATTTATGTCATTATTGGCACGAAAATGGGGACAATCTCCGAAAAATTCGTGTTTAACTCACCCGTGTGCGCGAGAGCTGTAGGCCCCTATTCATGGAAATAGCTTGAAAACAAACCCCGACAAAACCTGAACTTAGAAATTGTGTTCGAGAACTAAACTAACGTTACTTATTGTAGAATCATGTTCCGAGGTAGAATTTCCTCTGACATAAAAGAGTCTAAGTCAAACTGCGCGAAAATTTAGATCTAACTACTTTTGTTTTGGCTTTGTTGAACTGCACGCGCAGAAATCCGCCAGCTATTGATCTGATAGAACCAGGCCCGCGCGTCCGGCCAAGCCGCTGGTGGCGAGCTCATGCTGCAGCCGAGCAGCTAACTCCAGCTGCTAAAGAGCCATATTACCGCCCAAGGACTGGGCATTAGACTGCGGCATGAATCGTAACGCGCCCAGCAAGAATCGCCAGACTCATATTCCAGCTCGTGCTGGAAATGATACGAAGTTTTACGGCAGCTGATTGGTCTAGATCTTTTCTTAATTATAAATGATATTCGAATGATTTAAATTAGATATCAACTGGGCATTCTCCATGGTGGAGAAGAGTTCACAGTCTGATAATGTAAAAAAGAGATGGGCGAATCGCAGACGGCCGACTCGGAAACAGCCTGAGACCTCCAGAAGTAGCGCAAATAAAATACAGGCCGTAGTAACACCTTAGAGGTCGGCATCCTTTCCCTTTTTCAGCGTTTTTTCCTCGCCAACCACACATCGCATCTTCGTCAGAACACTGCTCAGAACTTCACACGTTTGCATAACTGAAGCAACGTAAATTGCAAATGATGAAGTATTAGGCCTATCTTTTATTTTCATAAGGGAGAATAACACACAAGTTCAGGGTTGTCTTTCCAGCCAATACGCATAGGGCTACGTACCCGGAAGTTGCCCGCAAGTCCACGAACCCGTCTCTTACGTCACAGCTAAAGGCCGTTTTCGGACAGCAAACGAACAATTTAGGTCCCGAGGTTGGGGTGATGTTTTCACCCCAATTTCGCTTTTATGGAAGGGTTATATTGCTTGAATGACATTCAAGTTCATTGTACGGCTTATAAGCTCTCTGTAGATATGTATATCGTCATATTTATGGTTCTTCAATAAATGTCTCCTTTAAATTGGCAAGCAAATTGTTATTTTTTTTCCTGTAGGAACCAAACCCCTGTATCATATGTCTCAGTAGGCAATTTCATTCAGCCTGACATTGTGTGAACTTAACTCATCACTTACTCTTAATAATGATAATAGTAATATCATTGTTCTTATATATAATGCATAATACCCTTGACAGGGTCTCTACATGCTTATACTTGGACATACTATAGCAGTGTTTTCTCCAACATTATGTTGTGGAGTAAAACAAATGCTATAAGAAATATTGGAAGAAATTCTGACATTTCATAAATTCTTTGCTGCTAACATCTCCTTCAAAGGTATGTGGGTTAGGCACGAGAAAAGTACATAATTAATGGAGTTATTTCATTATCAAAATATTATCTTTGGGCCAGTTAGAAATTGTTGAAATAATCATACCTTTCTTGATGTATGTTTCAAAAAAATATATGCAGTACCAGTCCATACAGAAATTGTGTGCAGTTTGTTGTGTCAATGTGTGTATGTTACATGAATTATTCTGATTTATGATGATCAATTGATCATCCTCAACCATAAACGTAATCCTTGTATGATCATCCTTCTGTTTCAGACACCATGAACACTATGGACTTCTGTGGAGGTTAAAGGTCACCGTAGAGGGTCTCCTGGCTGCCAACACGTCTAATGTGTGGTCCATGTATGGAGGTCTCAACAGGCTGGGCACTCAACTCGATGGCATCTTCAGGCATAGGCTCAAACCACAAGCTGTAAATATTACTATTAATTATTCAAAACTATGAGTGCATTGTCATTTTATTAAAAGCATCATGTGGTTCATGTATGCAAGTACACTATACCTGTGCAAAATATAGGTGGATAGATAGATAGATACATGTAGATAGATAAATAGATAGATCGATAGATAGATAGATACTAGATAGATAGGTGGATAGATAGATAGTGTAGATAGATCTATAGATAGGTAGATAGATATGTAGCGCTTTGGGCCTAATGGGAAAAGTACAATATAAATAATAATTATAATAATAATAATAATAATAATAATAATAGATAGGTAGATAGATAGATAGATAGATAGATAGATAGATAGATAGATAGATAGATAGAGAGATAGAAAGATAGATAGATAGTTAGATAGATAGATACATGTAGATAGATAGATAGATAGATACACACTTACTTTCAAAAGTACATGCATAAAATACTTGTGTCTCTTGCTGCACAAAACAGTTCTACATAAGATTTACTGTTGATTCTACTACTTGGGGATAATGGCCTTGTACAAATGCCCAGAAAATATAGTAAATTTTTACACAAACTAAGGTTAAATTGCGTACAACTGCTTCTGTTAAATAATGAAACACATTTTGTACTAGTGTAAATGCAGATGAAGAAAACCATATCTGGATGTGAGATGTACTGGGCTTCTGTACAATCCCGTTGCCCTCAAGGAGTTAATCATCATCATTAATTTGACTTGCCTCTTTTCTTAAACATACACATAGTGCCCAGACGAAGACTACTGGCATTTTATTGTTGGGCTTCGTCGACTCCAACCCGTTCTGGCGCCATCACTGGACCAGCTAAGCCGTCGGGCAGAGCTGGAGGGATGCAGGAAGGGGTTGCTATGGTTACAAGACAGTTTGGAGAATCATACTCTCCATTCCCAACTCAAGATGCTTGTCTCTGACTCTGATCACCTCAGAAAATACTACTATGGTGAGTACTGCTGTCGTCAAGTAGAAATTTCTCTGTCGACATATTGCCTCAAATATTTAGCCGACAGCAATAGCTGTCGACAAAACAATGGTGGGATAAATTGCGTCATTGAATTCATGAGACAGTCATACCCCACCGGTACCCATTCATTCATGTTCTAAAAAACACCTGTATTGTGGCTACGGGGATAATTAGCCTGCCAGATGAAAAAGATGAATGTAGAACAAAAGCCAATATTGTCACACTTGTTGATTTCCAATAATCAATAATCAATATTGTGGACTTGAGTACTTCTTCCTCTAAAAACAAGGGTCTGAGGAATACAAATGCATTTCTCAAATAAGTGAATGTCAGAAACACTTTATTGAATATATTTTTGGAATGTCCTCAGTAAGACAAACAATTTGATATTCAATTTGATGAATTTGGATGTTGTTTGAAATTTGACCTCATTTGACCTTTGACCGGAAGTGACTCCATATCTCATCAACAAAGCACAAAGACTTCAAAACAATCACTAACGCAATTTTGTCAAAATGTGACTTAAGTACTTCTTATTCTTCAGTCTTCAATTTATTGTCAGCATGTCACACTTATTCCCAATTTGTTTGTTTATGTTTTTTTGTGTTTGTTTGGTTGTTAGTTCTTGTATTTTTTGTTTTCATTTCATGTGTGTGTTTCCTACATTTTTATGCTTTTACAACAAAGTTGTCAGAGGCATCATGTTTTCTGATTGTCCGTCCATTACCGGTTCTTGTTACCACAATAAGTTAAGAACAGCTTATCGGATTTTGATGTAACTAGAACTAAAACTTTGTTTTAAAGCAAATGTGAAAGGGTTTCTGTTGCTGTGTTCCAAGTCACATTGACTAAACATACATTACAGTGTACATGTACCAAGTTTTTTTGTTGAGTATCTTTCAGCATAACCAGCCATTTTCTCATTAGAGAGCTCATCGGTGTACTGTATTGTTTCTTGGGCAACATGGGGGAGGAGGAAGTCCATGCTATCAAATATCCCCAAGCATACTCAATATTGGCATTTCATGGTCAAAACCACTTTCACCCTTGACTGATCTGACTACTGATGCACTTGTGAGGATTCTAATCATTTTTACCATGACAAAAATAGAATATACTTGAAATACTTGAAGATATACTTATCTGAATGGGCAGTGTAAAGTTTTGGTACATACAAATGGTGAAAAACGGAATTTCTCCCACTGTGATTTTTACAATGTAGATAAACCTGTATCATCTATTAAATTCACTGAAATGCTTCCATTCTTGAAGAATTAATGAAAACCAAAAACAAAAAATGGAGGGGGAAGTGGGGCAACTTTTTGCAATAAGAAATGCATGGAGTAATATCTACTCCCCAGTCATTTAAAAATCACAATATTTACATGTAAGTCAGAGTGTCATCTAGTTTTCTGTTGTCAGTCGTGAATTGTGAAAGATTGATGAAATATTTACCAGATCAACCAAAACTATGTACTCGGGCTTTAACCCATTCAATACTAGGACCACATATTTGTGGTTTGCCTTTTTATCTTGGAATGCGGCTATATTCACCCCATCAAATGAATATGCTAAAGTAGAGAAAAATATCAGCTATTCAATGAACTGGGTGCTACAATATCATAATGAATATTCATTTTGTTATGAATATTTACATGAGATTTAACTAGAATCATCATAAACTTATCAAATTGGCAACGGCTGTTGTTATTATGAACCTTTGGGTTGTTCCACTTAGTTAGTAGGTGATGTATTGAACTAATTGAGAAACATATTTTACGGACGGGTTTTTCTTTTTTATGCCCTTTAAAAGTGAAAGTTATTCAATCATAAATTATTTTCATTCTTAAATTTCACAAGAAAAATAAGATCTTACAAATTTCCTCAATAAATAATTAATTAATTACACTAATATTTGACACATCATTCAATACCATTACCCTTTACTATGTAATAGACTATTACAGTATGTTTGCCGTTTGATGAATAAAGCAATTGTGAGTGATTATTTTAGACTCTGGACAGGCTCTACGTATTGAAATGAGTTAAGAGAGTTGGTAATGAAGTTATATGTACATGTATGTAGTAATAATCGTTGTATGTGTTTTGAGTAACCCTCATATGCAAATGAGAGCTACATGTACTTCTTTTGAGGATGCTTCAGCTTAGAGCTCCAGGCCTACCAGTACCACTACATGAACATTATTCAGAGTAATAATCCTGAGAGCTGCGTCTTTGATTAACAATTTCCTGTAATGGAATGCCTGGTAAAGGAGTGTCAGTGAATTAATTAGTCGATGAGCAAGCGTACAGGTTGTGCTTATTGACTGATATACGCATACTACGGTGGAGTGGGAGTTTATTTCACTGTATGCAATTAAGATCTGTTGCTGTTGTAGATATACATGAAGCTTAAAAGTGTACTGTATGACTCTGTATCAGACAAACTAAATTTTGCATTGATTGACATTTGGTAGTTTTGAAATGAACAGTGAGTACCTAGATGGCAAAATGTAGCTCCCACCCCAACACTTTGAAGTAATTTATTGAAAATGGAAGCCTTTAGAGCTTGCAATTTTACAGCCACTAATACATTTTATACATGTATACTTCTAAAATCAGAAATAGATAAAATTAGCAAACCATGCTCTGTAGAACACATCATTCTGGATAGTAATTCTTTTGTCATGCTAATCATAGCCTAGTACATGTAATTCATCAGTAAGATACAATTACATGTAGATCAAATCCATAAAATTTCATTTCTTTAGAGTGCATAGAGTTTCAAATCACCAAGTGCACTGTAATTATAGTACATGGAGACCATGCGTGCAGGCCAACATAGTAACTCTCCACAGATACTACATGTAGCGCTCAACAAATCATTTACTGCACTCATTTGGTCTTTGATACTTGTACATCATAAATATTGGACTTTGTCCCTCAGTAGCCACTTGATACCAATATTGTACTTTGGTCTCCATGCTGCAACACTTGTCCATTATTTGTGTTATTGAGTAAACTATTATAGGACCTGTAAATTACACTCTAGAGACAAGTAAAAACACTAATTGAAAAGGAAGTCATAGCTCATGTTCTTGCAAGTCATGATCAGACGTTTCATCATGAAAAACTTTGCACGTGATGTGGTGGCTGCAAAAATGTTTTTTGCAAGAGTGTACGTGTATTATGTAGAGTTTATTGACCCATGTTTATTTTGTCCATTGATAACACTCATGCATGTGATTTTTTTTTAAATGGTCTAGATAATACGAGTGAGTTTCTATCTGTGTACCAGCCAACCTGCCCCCCCCCCCTTTCGTTCTACCATTTGACTGGCGTGTTATTTTGTCTGTGTTTGTTTGCTGTTGTGTGTGTGTGTGTGTGTTTGTGTGTGTGGTGTACTGTTTGTGTTTGTGTGTGTGTGTGTGCGTCTGTATGTATGTGTTTGTGTGCATGTGTGAGTGTACATGTATATATCTGTATGTGTATATGAGTGTGTGTGTGTGTGTTCACATTTGCATGTACATGTGTGTCTGTGTCTGTGTGGTATGTTTTGCAAATCTGCACCTACATTGTACGCATTTTGAATTACATGTATCTTTCGTTCTCCTGGAGGGCAATTAGTTTCTCATTGTAGAGTGCACTGACCTACATGAAATTATGGAGTAATAAGCTGTCAGACATTCAGCCCACATCAGTTGTATTATGTCGACAGGGCCTGCAGCCAACGGAAGAAAACCCTTGTGCATACGTGCAAGTTTATGTGTAGCATTTTGGAAATTGAGGCATGTAATCACAAACGATAATCAATTGTGATATGGCCAGGAATGAGATTTTTTTTTGTCAGACCTATTGTAATATCTAGGAAACAATGGATTAATTGTTCTAAGCAGCAGTATGAAAATGAAAGTCCACTTGGCATTATGGCGATTTGAGATTATCGGTTCTGTGCCACACAATACAGAAATTTTGTCTCTTTTTATGGGTTGTTATGATCACAGTCTTTTGGGGAATGTATTTATTTATTCATCTTTTTTGTTTGTTTATTATATTTATTTATTTATTTATTTATTTATTTATTTATTTATTTATTTATTTATTTATTTATTTATTTATTTAGTCAATTTGTTTATTTATTTATTGATACAGGACTCTCCCGTAAGCTTTTCTTTCAGGTGGCCAATTTTTGGTGGTCAATGCAAGATTTCTAGTGGCCAAATGAATTTCTGCCAAAGGCACCCAGGCCACTGTTAAGGGCGAGTCGTGATTTATTTTATTTATTTATTTATTTATTTATTTATTTATTTATTTATTTATTTATTTATTTATTTATTTATTTATTTATTTATTTATTTATGTATTTATTTATTTATTTATTTATTTATTTATTTATTTATTCATGCTTACATTCCTTGGTATATAATGAAATATATTAACTATTGAAATAAATTAAATGTATCAAATAAAGATAATTAAAACTTTCTTATCTAACAAACAAATATCAACAAGAGTTGAGCAATGATTCTGTATGTTAAGAACTTACACGTAGATGTATTAGTTTGGGTTTTTTTTGGAGATATTAAAAGTTAAATCATAACCCTAACCTGTGAACAGTAGTAGGACCAATGAGCAATCCCTTTTGTTGTGGCAGCCACAGAGAGCATTAATCTGTCTAGTCCCAAACTCAGAATATTACATGAAAAGTTTATGGAGTTCTAATGCAGTGGTGCTGAGAAGGTTAAAGGTTAGTGACATGATTGGGAACACTTGAAAATGCCTTAAGAGCCAAATCAATTGAAATATATACCAACTGTACACTAGCTGGAATGGATCTCCCAGCCGGAAGGATTTGCCTCTAATTTGTTTACTTAAGGAGGATCAAGCATAAACATAGGAATATCTTAATTTTTTCCGGGGACGATAAAAATAAGCCCCATAGAGAGCCACAGAGCAGGTTTCCGTGCTACCAGTGATATTGACATTGTTTATTTTAGAATGAGTCTACGTTTGACTACAAGATTTTCACAGGAGAATCCTTGCATAGTTTACTTGATTCTAGAGTAGTTTCAGCCCAAGTTGAGGACTACTCCCAATCATGTCATTTCAAATGTTCATGTACAGGAAGCATGATGTCAAACCATACTGTTGACTGTAACTACACTTCCTACTTGGTTTTGAATCTAAGAATGGTTTGACTGATGGTAAGAGATTAAGTGATCACATGATTTATAAAGCCTTCAAAGTCCAAAAAGGAAGTAAGCATCTGTAATTACCTTCCCTGGCAGGATATATATAGCCCAACCTACAGCAGCACGTACCTATCATTAGTTCCGTTATTATCTTGTACAAGGCCATGGTCAAGAAGATGACTCTTAAAGGCAAAATTGAACAAATGTTTCTAGTGTAAACAATTCAAAGCTACATAATCCTTCATGGTATGTGTGTCTCTGATAAGGTCCAAAACTGAAGCCCTGAAAAAAAAATTGTACACAAAATGATTATTACATATAAGTGCTTATAAAAAGTGAAATTTAATGAACGCCAATTCGAGTTATCCTCTAGACATTGCTCTATCATAGGCTTTTTCTCGGAGAGAAAGTCATACAGGCTAATCATTTGTGTATATTTCACTAGTGACAGCATAACTGTCTAAAATTTTTATGTTTTGTCCATTTACACGCTATCATGTAGGTCAGATGTCAAAGTGTGACAATTGTTTAAATGGTGCTTCCCCAATATGTTATCTGACCAGGGTCTTCTGACTTCTTTGCAAGCCCCATAAACTTGTAGCAAAACAAGGCATATGTACTGTACAAGAACCGTATTGTTGTTATTATTGTTATTATTATTATTATCATGCCTTTATACATGCTCTTCATACTACAACTATATCACAGCATTAAGAAAATATCACATAATTATAACTTGGTCAAAATTTATGTTTTTAATGATCAAGGAATTGGCAGACTGAATATACATAGATTGAAAGTTTGTTCAATTCCTTGGCTGCAGTCACAGTATTAAAATGTACGATCACCTGCTCTTGTACGAGCTATGGGAATTGAAAGATGAAATGGGCCTCTACCGGACCTAAGATTTGGTCTCAATGGCATTGTATCAAACAATCTTTGATATACTGTATACGCTGAATATTTCACGGTGGATATATTTTTGTGAATTGTACCACTTCCTGATATTTCTGTACAAAGTGAATGCAAATGCAATAAAATCATGAAAATATACTGTTGCAAATTCCCTGTCCTGAAGCAAAATCGCGAAAACACATGGACGCGAAATGCAGGGCATACATGTACAGTATGCTGGTGCTTGACCACGAGATGATTTGTATACTAAGAGGAGAATTTTGAATACAATCTTTCCTTAACTGGAAGCCAATGAAGTGATTGGATCAGTGGCATTAAATTGTAACAGTGATTAACACTTAACCCATTGGCTACGGAACCGGATGCACAATGCTTTAACTCCATAGGAATTACAGAATCTTGGAAGCAATGGGTTAAATATGACACGACCAGCCCAGTATTGTAAACTTTGCTGTAGGAGCATTTTTACATGGCAGTCAAGTCATGATTACACAATTGTAATCAATTACCGACTGTACACTAGAGAAAATGTACACGTACAGGGCAATGAGGGCATGCATACACAAGAACGTGAGTGCATTGAAATCACAGAAGTGGATGAAGGTCACATAAGATCTGCCTTCCAAGCAGTGCTTTAGAGGTCAAGCTTTTCACACGAGGAAAACGTGACATAATATTGGAAGAATCATAATTAAAAAATACCTCTGAAACATGATTTAAATTTTGCAATTGTGGTTCTAGTGTGGTAAATATATCGTAATAAGAGTTACATGTATAAGCAATTCCAATCACGTTTGTAATCATATTTAGCCACCATGTGAAGTTTATATACTTCTATTTCACCTTGTGAAAACGTAATTCTATCTCTGTTTTAGTTTCTATATCATTCAGCTTTTGTGTGGCATGGACATCAATTGGTAAATTTTCCCACAGACTACACAAGCAGTAATTGCAGTCTCTCTTAGTATCTGTGTTAAGTGATTGTTGTCATTAATTCTTCAATTGTGACAAAGGTCGTCCATGGTGGGTAAAGATAATTATCTGAACTCTCATGATGTCAACTATATATGGGAACCGACTGGTTTGGGAGCATGTGAAAATGTCTTAAAGGTATTTGGCTAACATTTTACACAGTTTAAAAAAATCTGAGCCGCATGATTCCCCATGCTACCAGTAGTCTTTGATGAGGTCTAAAAATGAAGCCCTGAAAAAATTTGATTTTCAAAATGATTATTATTGCTTTAAAAAAGTGAAAATCGTAAGTTGACCAGATTCACTTGCCCATTTCCTCCCATAGACTTACTGTGTGTACACCTAGGTTAATAAAACTCGCCCCGAGTTTTATTGTTTATTCATGTATAACTTGCCATTGGCAGTGTAACTTTCCAAACTTTTGTATTCTAGGGTGTTTATTTGTCCATTTGAACACTACTATGCAGCTCAGATACCAAAGTTTGACAATTTTTTAAATTGAAGCTCCACAATGTTAGCCTATCACTTTAACCCGTGGGAGACTAAGTACAAGATATCTCGGGTTGGGCTCTACAGAAAATACATGTTGTACCAAAATCAACTCGTCTCCTGTGGGTTAACAATCAAATGAATTGAAACATATACTGTACATGTATGTAGACATACATGTATCAACATTTAATGAGTGTTTCAAGGATAAGGCAGTGTCTTGAAGTAAATTTGCCTATTTTTGTGCCTTCTTAGACAAGTAAGATATGGCATAGGATACAAAATGACAAGTAAGTGCATACTGATTAGACTAGCCATAATCTTGAATAAGTAATTAGTATACATGTGCAATCTATGAAAGGATTTTTTTTTTCTAGCTGCAGTGCATCTACACTGAAGCAGGGGGGGGGGGGGTATCTGACGAAGAAAAAATAAATGCACACCATATCCTACAGTACATAATACAGGTAAATACATGACATTGTCCATCCCTTTCCACCAATCCAGTTTGGACTTTTGAAACTTATAAAATTGATAACGAGTGGTACTTGATAATAAGAACATCCTATTTATAAGTTATTTTTGTCAAATTCTTTTGTTTATTTGGTCTATGAAAAAACTCCCCATTTAATAAACTGAAACTTAATTGTCAATGGACTTGGTAAAGGTGCTCAAGGTACTGTATTCACATTCAAAAAAGCGTGAATGTGAAATGTGCGATGAGATCTACTTTCAGTTGTAAGTCTCACATGATTGTAGAGGATGTAATGAACGCAGAGAATGTGAGGTGATCTTCGTCACCAAACCTGGAGTTGGTGTGCTCTGTGGCTTGAACTCTGCACAAATTGGTTTCATACAGTCGTGTAAACATGGATTCAAGTAATGTCATCTTGATGTCATCTTTACTGTCATATTTTTCTGCATCTTCCTTAATGCCACCTCAGTCTGTATTTTCCCTCTTTTTGTCCTTTTCTCATTCATCGTCTTGCCCTTCATCTTCATCATCATCCTTTCCCTTCTGTGCTGTATTACATCTTTGTTTCCTGCTCTGTTTTCTTTTCTGCCTTTGAAATGTGGTCATATAGCAGACGTTTCATAATTTTTCATGGACTGAAAGCAGGACAAATGCTTGAATACTGGAGAAAATTAGTCAGAGCCTTGTCTGCAGATGAATACCTGTATTGTCAGAAGGAAATTAATAATCTTTCCGTGGCCACATCACTCACCACTCCTGTTTAGAACATTTGTGGGGTTGCAAGGTACAGTGTATGATGGATGGACGACGAAGATGTGGTAGACCAACAAGAGGATGGTTAGATCAACTTAGATGACATTTAGATGACATTAAATATTAGACATGTCTGTCTGCTGCTGAAACTGCCAGACATGCTGCCAAGTGCCGACCACAAGAAATGGAATGCTCTCATTAGGATCACACAAAGGCTGATACTCACTAAATAAGTGTGACTGCAGGAGAAGGAGCTCTGTTTCGTCAACTTTGCCAAAATTGCCACCCTTTTGTCTCTGTGCTCTTCTATTTCTTACATGATTGGCCAATTCATTTGTTATTTTTTGTTAAACTTCTTTGAATAGCATCTTTTGTATGCCTCTGCCATGAGAAACAGCAGCCAATTTTTTAATCTTAATTGATTGGTTTTGTGTTTTTCTTTTATCTTTCTTCAGATGATGCCCTGCTGTGCAGTGCTGCCCATCGTGCAGCTTTGGAGTCTCTTCTTCTTGCTGTAGAGCAGAATAATGCCCGCCTTTTGGCCAAAGTCGACCCAAACTTGGTAAGTTTTGGTAATGTCATTGCTGTTAGTGGAAGATTTGTTGTTGATATGCCTCATAAGTAACACAAACTTGGTAAGATGCGATCATTTTTTATGTTGTTATTCAAGAGTTTGTTGTTGACAAAGATACTGTACTTACTGTGTTAAGACTTTTTACAAGTCAAATCTTTTGCAAATTTAGATCATCATATTTGACAACACACAGAATACTAACAGTTATGTTTGGAAAAAAAAGTAAATAATTCCACTTCCAACTGAGCTAATGGAGAAAGTTGATCTTTGTGCATTTCGCTATTTGACTCCTTCACAAATTCCTTAAGTAAACACACACAAAAAAACTGAAGAAAAATTTGTTGAAAGAGTGTTTAGGTAAAAACCATCAACAGGTTAGTGTGACAGTAAACACA
Organism: Eucidaris tribuloides; assembly: GCA_001188425.1. Taxonomy (NCBI): domain Eukaryota; kingdom Metazoa; phylum Echinodermata; class Echinoidea; order Cidaroida; family Cidaridae; genus Eucidaris; species Eucidaris tribuloides. The sequence goes on along the minus strand of JZLH01S0605413.1, from coordinate 13,545 downwards.
ACCTGGTTTCTGGGCACTTCATATTTTTGGCTGAGCTGGCAAAGTGTTGATCAAGTCTTGACTAAATGAACAATTTATCGGAATCACCTGATATTTATTTCACCTTACCATCTCGTTTACTATTTCTTACACTGTTAGATTCAGAAGTGTCCATCCCCTTCCCCCCAGCCTCATGGCAGCCCCCAGTTTGTGCGTCATGCCCATGTTATCGCAACACCCCAAACTCCTACCCAGCAAAGCCGGACAGACCCTCTCCTCTTTGCATCCCCAAAAGGAGAGTCCATCCTCACTACGGTGCAAGACCATGCAGTTGGCTACAGTCACCATGTGCGGCGCAATTCGGCGAAAGACGCCCTGATGGCATTGCTGGACAATGTGGACAAAAGCACGAACAGAAGTTGCGACGAAAGTTTCCATGGCAACGGGGAACAGGTGTTCGCGAAGGATCCCCTCTTGAATCGGCAGTGCAGCGTGACTAGCATTCCGCTGATGCGGGAAAGTTACCAGAGGTCCCGTCAGCTCATGAGAGCTGAAAGTGATACCGCCCTCATGAGACCACAGATGGACAGGATTACGAGACCCCAGATGGACAGAGATGAGAATGAGAATGATCGCATCGGAACGAAGCGGCGAATTGGAGATGAGTGTATTGCCGACAGGCTTGGAAAGCGAGAAGCTTCCGTCAGGCCTAAAGTATCGCCTACCATGTACTGGGAGGATGCTAGCGATAGGACTAGTGATGATGGTGGTGGCAAAGAGGATGAAATTAATGGTGCCACTTTGCGCAACGATGTTGTATTCACATATGACAATTCACCATCAACTCAATCATACCCAACAACTCCAGATATACCAACGAACACGGATACAATGCCACGGAAAGATTCTAACGAGAGCTCTGTTTCAAATGGTTCAGTGCATCGGACAAAGTGGTCTCTATCGGGAGGATCGCAGTCTTCAAGTAAACAGTCGCTAGCAACATCCAGCAACGAACATTTGTTGTTTTCTGAAGAGGAGGAGGAGCAAATGGGTTTCCTCGGAGAGCTGGCTCGCAACGGACGCCATGCGAGGCCATATCACAGACGAGACAGTGAGGAATCGGTGGAGAAGCCATCGACGCCTCCCCAGGTTAAACCGAAGTATAGAGGGCACAGCAGATCAATGTCGGATCAGATCTTGAATGTTAGGGGAGGCGGTATGGATAGGCGTGACGTGTACGGAAGAAGCAAGAACGCCAAGAGACATCGGACGGAAGACGACCCCTTCTCATCCTCCTTACCAAGTGATCCGCATTCAATGAGAAGAATGTCAGATGTTGGTAAGTAACATTATTAACCTGTTGCTTTAATACAGGAACCAGATGTTCCATGTATTAACTTAAAGGATGATGTTGGAAGATGTTGGCAACTATTAAACAGGAATAAGTTAAGAAAGATTTTGACTTAACTGCTCTTGCCAACCAGTCAGATCACATGTGTGCTGGCATTGAGCTAACCTGACGTGACCGATGCATGCTGCCCATTGCGTATTAGTTTATGCACTTTTTGAATCATTAAGCTCCTCCCCCTGTAGCTGTTTTGGCAAGTTTTTTCTATGGAAAAATTGCACAAAGACATAAAATTAACAGAAATTTACTAACTGCTAGGGCCTTGCTGAGGATAAGTGTCACACAGTACCCCTAATTAAAGGTTTCTTTATCATCATGCGTCATAATTCTCACAATACTCACAATGTCACATTTTTTCTTAACTTATTTCTATTAGTTTCCGGCTACATCTTCCTTTAATGGGAATTAGAGAATCTCAGATGCAACGGGTTAAGTGCTTTATTTATTGTATGAATGAAGTTGATTCATTGGAATACAATGTAAAATTCATATTCCCTTCTAGACATCTACATGTGGATCATTAAGGATAATTCTAGGTATTCAAAATATGGTGTGCCCTCAGCGTTTGGTTCAAATATTCCTGAAAATGAATCTTCTGTCGACATCCTTTACTCATACATTTGTATGTGCACAGGGAACCATAACTTATGTGGTGCTTTAAGGAAAGAAACCGAGAGTGGCAAAATATAGTGGATGAAAGTGGGGGTACACTGTACACCAAGAATTTGTTTGTTAATCCCACCCAATGTAATTGTATGTTTCTTGATAGAAACACATAGTCATTATGTAATAATTTGATTTTAATGAATGTATCTAGTCAGTGTCATTATCTTTTTTATCTCTGAACTTTTTACTCCATCCCCTACCCCCCCCCCTGGGTTTTATTTTATTATGTTGTTGGCATATGATTGTATTTTCATGATTTCAGAGATATCCTAATTAGAAATTTGACATTGTGATGTAATTCTTCACCTACAGCCAGTGCCTCTCCAGCCCATGATGGCTACTTCCCCCAGCCGAGTCAGGGAGAGTCTCTGATGAGTTTCTTGTCGTCTCAAGACTTTGCAACTTGTCCAGAGGTAGACAAGGTACTGTATGACTCTCTCCATGACAGTTTTTGTTTGATCTAATGTAACAACAACAAAAGTATGAGTTTAATAACAATAGGATAAAATTTGCCTCTTACAACATTCACATTTTAATTTCTCTTCAAACAGGCACAGGTATTTCGTACAATATGTAATTTTGTACAATAATATGAATACCCAGACTGTGGTATGATGGTCAGTGGCATATCTAGCGGGGGGCAAGGGGGCCACGTGCTCTGGGCGCCACTTTCAGGGGGGTGCAAAAAGGCAAAAGTTAGAAGAAAAACAAGGAAAATGAAGAAAAAAGGGAAGAAAATAGTAGAAAAA